>NJDC01003318.1:0-36355 GCA_002245475.1 Calephelis virginiensis
AATTTCTTACCATCAGGAAATCCGTCTGCTTGTTTGCCTTCCAATATCATAAAAAAGTAAATAATGTAATAAGTTGTAATTGAAAGCGTTATGCAGTTCATATATACTCGTATATAACATTTTAAGCTGTAGGTACTCGTATTTCAACGAGTACGCGTAAAGCGAAAATTTATTGTTGCATGTTCTAACAAGCAAGAACTATTTCAGTGTCATTATTTTAATTCTGAGGGAAAAAGAAGAGTGTTATATTTTTGACGTATCTGTATGTGTGTGTGTGTCTATCTGTGACATTATAACGTTTGAACGGATGGACCGATTGCGATGTGGATTTATTGTTTAAAAGCTGACATTATCAAGGGTTCTATATAACGTAGATTTTGTCGAGGGTCATTGATTTTTTGATTTTAGTATTTTTTACGAACTTTGTATTAATATTTCTACATAATAAAATTACCTTACACTGACGAGCCTTAAGCATTCAAGATTCACCATGAAATCTTTTTTCGTATTGTCTAATATAATTGAAGGTATGTGAATTTTCGTCGGTGTGTTCTTATCCTAAGTTCATGTTACATGAGCCTTTTATGTCACGTAAGAAAGACAGTAATATTATATTCATTAACTAGAAACGAGGGCAGAAAAATATTTGACAATTTTACACTATTCCAGTAGCTGGTATTATTCATTCTGTGGAATACGAGCGTTGTTCATAAAGAAGGTAAGAGCCACAGAGGACATTAAATTACAAAATGCCGTATGATAATGTCGTGTTATAAAATCAGTATGCATAACTGCGCTGGACTAATTAACATTCGTATCTGAAGTGAATATGGAGCCCACATATTACCCTGTTAAAAGAATGAAAAAGAATGGAGCAATATTTTATGTATGGACTTGGTTTGAAATCCGTGGATTCATGTAAAAAGAACACTATGTAAGATTTTTATGGAAATTTCTATCTACTTTAGAAAATTTGCTTCTTTAGTGCAAAAATTTGGTAGTAATTTTAATATTATAAAACCTACCCTCACTACTTCGCTTGCCCATTAGTAAGCTTTTACTTTCTTCTCACAACTGAAAATACATTCGCTTTTACTTAACCGATTTAGACGAAATTTATATTTCGAATGCGGTCGTCATTTAGTAACACATAGACTAACCAGCATATAGACAAGAATTTCAAAACTATTTATTTATATGAGGTTGAAAAGAAATGAAGCTTATTTTTTAATATATAAAATAAATTTTAAAACTTTGGTTAATGATGCGAGTATATATCAAAAACTATATGCGCCATTAAGACCCCAAAAAGTAAATAGGCTCCCTCTAGGCTGGGTTGCAGGTTTTTTTTCTTCGAATAATACATTGTCTTACGACATAATAATTATCCCTGATTACCTCTGTTATAGGACTTGACTTTTTGAGGTCCTGGGTTCGATTGTATGTATTTTTAATATTCTTATTGGGATGAGATTGGATAAGTGTCCAGTTGGCGATAGGCTTGCCACCTATCACATTGTGGAGCTTAGTGTGATCGGCTATTCGTGGGTGCCTTGGTTTTGCTTCTGCCTACCTCTTCTGGGACATGGGCGTAAAGATACTTATTTTTAAGCAGAGATTTTCCGTATCTTCAAGTTTATTTTCTGGCCTATAACAACACACCATTACATGTACAAATGCTATTGGTAATAATATTAAACGTGCTTACTTCTACGACAAAACGACAAGAGTTTTACTTTTCGACATAACTTAAACTTATATCATTTTTTATCCTTTTGGGTTTTAAAGAGTAAATTTATTATATTTAAAAGTCACTCTACTATTCTTTCTTATTATTCTTTGCCTTTAAAGATTATAATATTTAGAAGTGAAATATGACAAACATATTTAATTTTCCCCCTGTGGGTTGGGTTCTTCAAATAGAATAGACCATCTGCCTTAGTGACTGGGAGCTCGTAAAAGGCTAGCACTGGTTAAAATATTGGTCAATACCAAGAAGACCACTAAGTAGTGGGGTGCCGTACAGCAACTGGCCCGGGTAGCTGACTTATCACATGAAAAAAATGTTTTTTATCTTAAAAATTCCTTACGGCTTTTCGTACTCGCTACTAACGTGTTTGTATTTACTTTTTTTTCTAACCTTCCAGTAAACTTTGTTAAGTCTCATACGCAAGTCCCGTTTTCTCTGCATTTAAATCTAGCCAAATATTCCGAAAATTTGATTAGACCCGTGAGAACTTAAGTAAATATTCCTGTTGGTTGGATTTTCCGTAATAGACTGTACGTAGAGGCGCTACAGCATTCAGGAGAAATACTTTAGCTGTCGCTGCAGTTTCACCTTTCTTGTACATAGTCGATTCCATTTTTCGAGAGTGACAGAGCGTATTTAATGCTTTATGAATGAAACCGGACCCTTCTCTTAGCTTGGACAAGCTTGTATCTTCACGACCAACTTAATAGTTTACCAAGCTAAGAGAAGGGTCCGGTTTCATTCATTAGCTTTTGCGAGAGAAAACATGAATTCGCAAAAGCTAATGAATGAATCATTAGCTTTAGCGAGTTCATGTTTTCTCTCGCTTTTCCTTTGTACAGACAAGACTCAGATTTTTTTGTTCTCGTCTCCCCTTTGTCCACCATGTGCTTTTATCAGACTATATTTAGTTTTATTTTGGTCTTTTATGGCTTTTAAATTCTTACGTATCGAGATACGTACAGTCGTGGTCAACTAATTAGGGACATGCAAGATCGTGAAGAACAATAACCGGTTATGTACATACAAATACAAAACCCTATTGATTTCTCAGTAACTATTATTTGCATAATTTGGTCCGATTATTATGCTTTAAATGGCTGTAAATAAAAGAATAAATAAATAGAAAAAAGTATTTAATATCAAAGGTTGAACATGTATTCAATTTTAAGGTATAACTCTGTAGCTGGACATTTAATTAAGAACAGTAAACTATAATGAAAAATAGAGTTAAACAAAACTAATAATCTGCAGTATTATAATATCTTTAACATTTCCATTTTATTACGTGTAAAATCAGTACCCAGTAGAAACACTTTTGTTAGTAATTACCGCTTGACACCGATGTGGCATAGACATTATCAGTTTCTGGAATGTTTCGACAGGAATGTTTGCCCATGCCTCACAAAAAGCTTCATTAAGTTCATCTAAAGTTGTGGTACGATAAGTGGCTACTTTTTTCTTGATTTCGTGCCAAAGGTGCTCGATTGGGTTAAGGTCCGGGGTATTTGCTGGCCAATCTAACACCGGTACTGACTGACTGGTAAGAAACGACTTGACTGAACGGGCGGTATGTTTCGGGTCGTTATCATGCTGAAACGTCCATATAATAGGGAGATGCTCCTCAGCATAGGGAAGCATCGTTTCCTCCAATATTGCCTTGTATTGATGTTGGTCTAAGTCACTCTGAACTTTCCTCACAGGTCCCACTCCACGTCCAGAAAATGAACCCCACATTTTAATATTTCCACCGCCATGTTTCACCTGCTTTTTTGTGAATCTTGGATTCATTTCCGCTTTTACTGGACGCCGTACGTATTGCCTTCCATCTGAGGAAATCAAATTAACCTTGGTCTCGTCAGAGAATAATACATGTTGCCATTGGGCGTAGGTCCAATGTCCATATTTACGTGCAAACGCCAAACGAGTACTTCTATGTTCTTTCTTTAACAACGGTACTTTCCGAGCCACTCTTCCGAACAACCCCGCTTCTACCACACGTCGTCAATCGGTCCTCGCTGAGACACCAGCTCTTTCGTCGATCCCAAACACTTCGTGTTTAATTAAAATAGAGCCTAGAAACGGATCTTTTTTAGCTAACCTGGTTATCATTCTATCTTCTTGCGGAGTTGTTTTCTCTATCTTTTTGTTCTGGGCACATTTTAATCTGTTTTATTGCGTATATATACTGACATGTTGCACTGCATTGTATACCATAGTTTTTGAACAATTTAAATGTTCTGCTATCCTTCGGTATGGCTAACCATGCTTGACAACAAACTTCATGATAATCTTTCGTAGTGTTGGATCGCAACTTTTATTTTTACCCATTTTTCTTCAAAACATTTTTCAAAACTTAAAATAAATATCGGGATTGCCGCCAAAACTACTACGAAAAATAAGAGAAGAAGTAAAAAAGTATTGAGATTCAAATTTTGAAAATAGAACGCAATATCTCAGTGTCCCTAATTAAATGGCCAGCCAGCATTATTTGAACAAATGGCACTACGATAACCTATCAGCAATACTGTAAAGAGGTTTAATGTTTAAGAAGTTGTTATTGTTTGTATAATCGGGCACATAAATGACTAATTATACTTACATGTAAGAGATATGGAATATGGTTTAAACTCGTTGGAAAATAAAAAATAAATTCACAATTCGGTTTAACCATAGAGTGTTCCTAATTAGTTGACCACGACTGTATATAGCGAGTTCAGCCGTTATTTATTATTGACTCCAAGAAAGACATGGAGTTGCTGTGAATTTGAAACTGCTGCATTTACATTTTAGGATTTGCTCAGTAGCTTTGCTTATGGTTAGTAATTAAACATTGTTGACTGTGCAATAGGCTGGCAGTAGTCAGTTTGAGCTTGGCGGTATTGATTTTAGTGTTCTGCAAAACCATTGTGTAGGCCGCACTAATCTGTCCACCGATCTTACTTCAATCCGTATACGTGTAGTTCTTTGTTTGTGACAATGAGATTTGCTTAAATATAAGAAAGGGGTGTGGCATTCTTGCATAAGTATGTTTACGAGCAATTCTACTTTGCAGACCGAAAAACGACAGCTGTGAACACTGTTATGTTTGTAGCAAAATAGCCTGTAGTATAAACACTAAATAAGTGTGCAGAATTAAGAAAAAATTAAGTTATTTTAAATTAAATTTAATTTAATTAAAAGACATTTTAATAGCTTTACAGAAATGACTTTTAAATTTATAAAATCGAGTTTCTTTTTAGTTTGTAGTTAGGTAGTTTTGATCTTATTATTAAAATCAATAATAATTTTAATAAAGAAGATGCAGATAATAAAACGTATGTTGATTATCTCCAAGCAGAATGAAATATAAAAATGTTCGGAAAACTCTAACAATTTTCTGATTCAATCCAAACTGGAGAATAACTCGCCGCAGAATAAGTTAAAAGAAATCGTAAAGGTATAAATATTTATTACGTCATATTTCAAGGGCTTTACGAGCTTGCCTTCGTGTTTGCTAAATGTAGAGGAAGATTTGCAACTTAACATTCACATCTGGTTTTCCGTATTTTATCGAAATTGTTTTAGCAGCTTGTTTATTAATGGGTAGATTTTCTTATAAATATTTTTCCATATCTATGATTACAATAAAAATGGAGAAAGGTGAATTATACACATCACAGAAAAAAAGCTATATATTTATACAAAAACGTTTAAGATTAATATATTTTTTTTAATTTGCTCAATGCATCCGATGCTGGAAACAAAATCTTGTTATAAGCAGCTAGATGTGTTTTTGAAGTGAAAACTTTTTAGCGGCGTTGCGCACTTTTTTTGGAATGGGTAAAAACTTCTAAGCTCTCGCCTGGACACGTGACCTGAATCATAAGATGTAAATTCGTAAGACGGCGCAGGGCGCTTGCGTGAATGTTTGTGTTGTTGTTTTTGTGTACGATAGCGGGATAAATGAATATTGTATTCTACCACATAAATGATAGTACTTTTATACTGATAATTAAAGCAATTCGTGCAAAATTATTCCCTGACCATTCCAAAATATCAAAAATGCACAACGTTAATATTCAAGTTTTCAATTTTGCCGGCACTCCCGGAGTGCAAGCCGTTTGTTTTTAAATTTTTCATTTACGCAGGATGAGATTTAATATATATGTTTTACCAATACAAATAAAACTTCCAAATTTGATAAGGGATATCATTTCGCTAATTAATTAGGAACTCTTATCTTTCATTGTGTCTAATTTAATTATCTTCCGGAAACATGATCTCTTGAAGAAATGTTAAATTAGCCTTCAAATATCATATTACTGTCTATAGCCCTCCTTCCACCATTACTTAATCTTGAAATGATCTAACAAGGAAAAGTTATATCACAATTTATTAGAATCGTCGATTTAAGATTTCCGTTCCAAAATAAGGAAAGTAATAACAAATGTCATTTCATTGTTAAGTTTATCAAGTTTATTCTTAAGTTTTGAAAGGTTATCATAAAATATAAAATTATTATTTCCGTCCCCAAGGAAAACTATCGTAACTAGGTCGTAGTTTGTGCCTCCTCCTTACAGAAATATTTTCCCTGTGTAATGTAATAACGTTTTGTGTAATAACATTAACTTTTTTTGTATAAACCCCTGCTAAAATTACGAGTTGGGATCCGTCTGGATCATGACGTCATTGACTTTTAGACAAAAAAAATCGTCACCTAAATCGGTTTCTTTATTAATAAGTTAGGTGCCATAGACGGACACACACACATAGTTAGTCAATTATAACACCCCTCTTTTTCCGTCGGGGTTTATATAACAGTCTTTAATCCATCTACATGTGATAGCTCGGACCTAGAGGCCATTTGCTTAAATTCGATCACCTTTGTTTTGTATTACTTCGACACAATTACTTGCTAATTGATGACGCTGCGTTATAATAGAAAGCCACTGGATGGTGCACACCTACAAGAGAATTTGTTACGTACCAATTCTAAACCCATTGGTTATGTGATAAGAATGTTCTAGGAGGTTTCACATGATTGTGGAACAAGACAAACTGTAATGATTTTGCGTGTTCTTAGTTTTAAATACTTGAGTAATATTCTTTCCTCTAAGTCTGTCAGTTAGAAATAGCTCCAAAGTAATTAAACTGCCCTTGTGTATAGTACACAAGACACACAGTGTATCATAAGCTTTATGTGACAATTGTCTAATAGTGTAACAAAGTAACTGGTATTAATCTTCCAGATTATCTTTTTAAAGGAACATAAATGTATAAGGATTTATTTAGTATCTGAGGCTACATCCAACTCGACAAGGCTTCAGCAGGATGAATCAGAGCGTAAGAAAAATAAAGCAGTGTAAATTCACGCTAGTTGAGTCGCTTCTTTTGTAACGATTTAGCTTCTGGACGGAATTTTAGTGTAAAGCTTGGATAATGAAAGTCTTTCTCTAAGAAATTACTTAATACCGCTTTAAATTCTTGAGTATAAAAAGATTTTGACCGACTGCAAAAAGGAGGAGGTTCTCAATTCGTTTATACGTTTGTTTGTTAATACTTATACGATAGTTTCTCCACAAATAACTAATGGATTCTGATGGTTATTTTTCTAAAAAGTCAAGATCCGATATGTGGTTCATGAGCAAGTCTAACTTTACTCCATGTATGGATGAAGGGATGAACTTGAGATTACGCAAATTCATTGTTACTAAACAACGTGTAGAGATGGAGTAAAATTATTCGAACATGTCCTCTTATTACAAGATAGTTTACGCCGTTATATGGTTTAGCGAGAGAGTAAGAATATACTATTTCAACGTATATTTCATAATTCCGAATGTTGAACATTTTTTTTAAAAAGTCATTGAAACAGTTTTATATAACAACGCAATTTGACTTTAAGTAAGAAAAAACCAATAAATATAAAAATATGGTACGTTTAACCCAATTATAGGAAACAAATACTTTTTTAATCAATTTGCCCTCTTGGGACATGAAAAGAGCCATGCGGGCTTTTCTATCATAATAAATATTTCTTCTATTTTTTTCCAATTAGGAAATTGCTATCTTAGGCATTTAATATAAATGTGTACAAAATACAAGATAAATAGCTAACTAAGTATAAAAGAAAGGATTATTTAATTTATAATTAGTCATTTGCAGATTTTACGCCTTCAAGTTTTTGTCTTTTAATTACGCCAGATTTATTTCTGAATTAATTTGATTTAATTCCTTATTTTTCTTAATTATTTTTAAGCTATGTTTTTCTTATTCCTGCCGCGACAGTGAAATGTCATATTTCGGTTCGGAAGGTAGTGTGGCACAGTTGGCCTATCACCTGGGCCACAGGACAGCGACGCACCTATAACATGTATGGTGTCTATAGGACACTATTGTTTCTAACCATCAAGGGGGCCGTGTGCTTGTTCGGTGTTTTATCAATTAATCGCCTCAGTGATCTAGCGGTCCGGTGTCGGGTTTGACTTCTTGAAGTCCCGGGTCGGGCAACAAAAAAAAAGAGAAAATGCGCATTTTCAATTATCTAACAAAAATAATGTTGCTCGGGATTGGATATGTGCTCGGTTGGTGATAGGTTTGCCACCTATCACAGTGTGGGACTAAGTGTCTTCGGCTAATAGTGGGTGCCCTGGTAGTGCCTCTGCCTACCGCTTCGGGGATTCGGGCGTGCAGATGCTTTGAAGACAAGGAGCTAATGAAAGAACTAGAACGTGGCTAATGGATCATAGCTTAGAATTTACGGTGTTATGTTTCGTAATCTTTGCAGTTTATCTAAAGCACGTCAAAGATAGAGTTGGTGTAAATTAGTTCTGTGTGAGTGTGTGTGTTTGTCTGTGGCATCGTAACTATTGAAGGGCTGGACCGTGTGTCTGGCGTACATTGAAAATTTTTAATTTTAAGATTATTCATAGCTTGTTTTCACTATATGTGTTGTCTTCCTTGCCCAGGCACGTGCCTCTTTTGTTGTACTAATCAACTTTATATTTTTTAACAAAACTGAAATGTACTTGTCCGAAGCTTGACGAAAATAGCAGAAGCGCATAATTTAAATAGTACTGCTATATTGGTATGTATCGTTTTAATATCTTAAGTAAAAGAGATAAATATCTAAGAACGAAAAATCTTAATGCTCGGTTAGTCTATAGTGACGTATATATAGCTCGCAATTTTACTTTGTCAAGAATTGTCTGAAAGTATAATGTATTTTTCTTGCGGAACACTATGTCACGTTATTTGAGAAAACTTTGACTATATGTGAGACTTATTATGAACTAGCTGCTACCTGCGGCTTCGCCCGCGTTTTCACAGAAACCCGGTGTGCGATCGGGATTAAAAATAGCCTATATGTTAATCCAGGTCACAATCTATCTGTCTTCCAAATTTCAGACAAATCCGTTCAGCCATTCACAAACATTGCCTCTTCTTGGATTTTCCGTAAATACTGTTTCTTGAACATATCAAAATAAACTGAATAAATATTATTGCCTTCTACTTGTATGCGTTCCATTAAAATTTAATATTACTCTCTATAAACTTGTTTTCTGTAAATGGTCTATAGGGCATTAAATGTTTTAAAAGTGACTCGGTTAATGCGACACAGTTCGACAAATTTCTGTATAACTTTAACCCCCAAACTTTGAGTAGAATCCCTTGAAGGTGTGTTGTTGAAGAAATATTTCTTCTATCTTAGTACAGAGCTCAACCTCTATTGTTATAAATATTTTTTTGTGCGAACAAATTTAAAGCGAACAATTAGATGACTCTCCTGATAACATTTTAAGCACAGTAATACTGCAAAAGCCGACTTCGATTTCAATAAGCAAATCATGTACTTACACAAAAATTTAGTATTTTACCTGATTTCTATGGAATTCCATCATCAAATCCAGATTCGATGGCAATAAAACCACCTCGAAAGCTTTTTCAAAAACATTTTTGTAATAGGTTAAGAAATTACGGAGAAACCTATATACCTAAAAATATAGGAGTGAAACAGTAACTGCCTCTTCTTTTTCGAAGTCGGAAGAAAAAAGGAGACAAGCGCTGCTTGTAGATACTATAGATGTTACGTTGTCCTGTGACCGGGGTGTTAGATCTATGCCATAAAAAATGACGCAATAGAAAGGTGTTTCCATTTTCTCTAAGTCCATGGCCGTTATGAAGCATTAACTTTGATATAATGAAATTATTACAGCCTATTTACTAAAAATGTTTCATTTCCATAATTTGTTTTTATTTTAATAAAAGTTCCTTAAAATTTTCTCTAAAGCGACGTTTTGTAATTAACTTAAAATGAATGCGGATTACGCAGTATTAACATAATGTTGGCAATCAAAATAAATGACAAATGACAACGCTTTTTGTGGTAAAGACAGCAGCAGCAGCAGCCTATAGATACCATTGCACAGGTGTTGTAGGAGCGTCGCTGTCCTACGGCCGCTGTGTAAGGCCAATTGTGCAAGTCTACCGGCTACCCTACCCTTTACAGTAGCAAAAATACCCGGGCAAATTGCTGCACAGCACTCTACAGCCAGTGGTTTTGTCGGTAACAGCCCGTTTCGCCTTTGCTCGTCTTTCACGAGCTGCCAGACAGGACGACAGTTGGTCTATTCTATACAGAGGATCCGGACCAACACGGGGGATGTAATTTTTTTACGTGTTATGAGTTATGATACCTAATAAACACACGGCTTTACTGATGGTAAGAGATAAGTGTGCCCTGTTAACAACATTGATCTTCCTCAGTTGCTGTTCTATATACAGGGTGTTGTTCGTATTGTCTTTTGTCTACATATATGCTATACTCTAGGGTCTAGAGGACGACATTACAGTGTTGTCATAGAGCATCTTTCATATTAACAGCGCACTTAGAAAAAATGTAGAAAATAGCGTAACACTTAGACATCAAATTTTTCGTTTGAAAATCACAACCTAAGAATTATCTGAGAGTTTAATTTGTGTGGATATACTTACAACTAAACTTACAATTCACAAACTTTAACTTATCCAGATCATGCAGATTCTGACTCTTTAAATCTTATACAAACACAGATGAGCAAACTTTTTGTTTACTTCAAATATGTGCACACTACTTTGCATTTGACTGCATAACCTCAGAGTAATAACTTATGTTTGACCTCTCTAAGTTTTTGCTTGCGTAGACGTAAGGATAACTTACATTTTCCCCGCATCTATGACCGCATTTACTAATTGTATATACTTATCAGAATACACTTGCGTTATTTCTTGTTTTGAAAACATAAGTATATTCAAGCCCATACCCTGAAAGAGGTAGGCAGATGTACAACCTAGACTAGCAGAAAATACTAAGTCTAATAACGTAGTAGGTGACAACCCTATCGTTAACGGGTGCATACAAAATACTGGGCAACACTGCTTTTGTTAGAAAATTGAAAACACAATTTCGTTTTGTCTCCCGGACCGCTTGACCATAGACCGATTTCTTACATTAATAATCACTAAATGGACTTTCACTAAGTTCCAAGAATGGAAACAGTTCAATGTTTAGACTATTTTTAGGGTCCCATATGAATATTGGCATAAAAACTAGCTTAAATCACTATTCAGCTTACTCGTATTATCTTCACACACATAAATGTTACTATAGCATCGCTGCATTGTGACGCGAATTAACAAAAAAAAACACATTTTTACATTACGCATTCATATTTTATTAAGGATAGATATTACTTAGATGTGTCCCAAATGTTTCTAATTCCAAAAAGAGAGACCTCGTTTCGCCCCATTTTCAATTTAAAAAATCTGAACTCCTTTGTGGCAGTGGGCAAATTTCGTTTGATAAATATGCACAAGCTTTTAAATTTTCTACAACCCCAAGATTGGCTAATCAAAATAGATTTGTCCAGTGCTTATTTTCATCTGAGCGTAACCAAGACGCACAGGCGATATCTTCGGCTTATTTACGACCAAAAACTAGATCAAATAACTTGTCTGCCTTTTGGTCTTGCTTGCGCTCCAAAAACTTTTGCAATGTTAACAAATTGGATAGCTCAATTAATGAGAGAAAGAGGAATTCGTGTTGTTGTATACCTAGACGATTATTTACTAGACAGTCAGGACCCTCAGGAACTCTTAAATCAAGCGCAGGAAGCGGTCAAGTTACTACGATACCTAGACTGGATTGTAAACTTTCCGAAGTCTTCTTTGATCCCCCAGAGAGTAATCCAATATCTAGGCATAATGTGGGATCCTCACTTAAATCAAAAGTATCCTACCGATCTAAAAATTCGTGACATTCTAGCATAAGTGTCTACCTTACTAAAGACAGAAAAAGCAAATTTACGACAAATACAGAGCGTGATCGTGTTACTGAATCTTGCCAGTCTCTCAGTTCCGAGAGGATAATTAAACTATCGAACACTATTACAGCACTGCCACAACCTTCTGCAGATAAGTCCACGTCGTCGTTATCAAATTCCAACTCTAGCTTTAAAGGAATTGAAATGGTGGAAAATTAATGTGGAAAAGCGGTCATCAATTAATTATAATTTCACAAGTTTTACATTAATCGATTTAATTAATTTAGTTATCGATGCATAGCTTGGGGGGCTCAACTGAACAACTCGAAATTACCGGGACTTTGGACTCCGAAGGAAACAAAAATGCATTCGAACCTCCGAGAAATGTTGGCAATTTGGTAAGTCCTAAAAGGTCAAGCCCTATACCTAGCTGGTTCCACTTTATTGATCCAAAGCGCCAACAAGACTGTCGTATCTTATATAAGGAACGAGGGTGGCATGAAGTCCGTGCCCCTAATGGCACTGACTCGACGCATTCTTTCTATTCTGTATATATACAAAATTCATGTCATAATACATTATCTACCAGGTCCATACAATGGAGAAACCGATCACCTGTCTGGATTGTTAGATCAACCGGACTGTCACCTCCCACTGTCAATAACGAAAATATTTTTTGCCAAATTTGGTCTCCCTGTATTTATCCCATATATTTACGTCTGCAAAAGCTCATGTAGTGCCCCATTATGCCACCCTAGACTTGACAGACAAAAGAGCCCAAATTTACGATGCGTTCAGTCAAAATTGGAATTATCCATTAGCGTGGGTGTTTCCCCCACCATTTTTAATGCCTCAGGTTCTACAACATCTCAACTTGGCACAAGGAATATTTCTCGTGGTTGCTCCCCGGTGGACGAAAGTCTACTGGCATCCCGATCTGAAAAACCGGGGTCTAGGAGCCCCGATCATAATTCATCATCTCGATCAATGTCCAATAGACACGACGACAGGTTATCCCCCACCGATGTATGGAAATGTCGGGGTGGACCGAAATTCTAACCGGGTGGTCCCAGGATCAAATAAATATTTTACAAAAGAGTTGGCGCGACTCTTCCTTAAGAACATACCGTTTAGCATGGCAAAAGTGGTGCGATTGGGCGAAAAATCATTCCATAAATATGACTAAGCCATCAGGGGCAGACCTTGCTAGATTCCTAATAGATTTGCAATCTGGTGCAACGTTTGGCTTTGGCTTCTTGTGTCTAACACAATGTTTCAGCATAAGGACATACATACATATACATGGAGAAGAAATGATCAAAAGAGTATGATAGATTTGATTTTGGTTGATAGTCGCCTCCGGAAGTGTTTAATAGACACGAGAGCCTTCAGAGGCCCAACTCTTAACACGGACCACTACTTGGTTATTAGCCGGTTTAGGGGTCTGTTTAAGAAGTGGAGGCACTGGCGAGTACGTATTCCATTTAGAGGGCTTAAAAGGATTAAGAGTGAAAAGTTGCAAGACCCGAGTGTAGGAAGCATGTATGAGGGTCAAGTCAAAGACATGCTGAATAGTGTGTGCCCACCGGATTTAGACGTGGATGACTCTTGAAATGTTTTGAAAGATAGCATGGTTTATGTTGCGAAAGAGGTATGTGGGAGTGCAAAAATGCGCAAGCCTATGAATAGTGACGCATGATGGGATGAGGAGGTAAAAGCCTCCGTTGAAAGAAAGAAGAAAGCTCGGCTAGACTATATAGCATGTTTGCAGTCGAATGACAGTATGAAAGATTTGGAGAAAGAAATGTACCGTTGTTGCAGGAATATCACCAAACACTTAGTGAAAGAGAAGCGCAAAAGGGAAAGTATGAAACTAGAAGAGAGGTTGGCTAACAACTTCGAGATGAACACCAAACTCTTTTGGAGGGAGGTGAAGAAGTCTCGGAGCTGTTTGTCTACCTCCAGAATGAATAGAATTAAGTTTAAGAGTGGTGATATTCTTACAAACACGTGTGACGTGTTAAAACGGTGTAGTGAATTTTATGGAGATATGTATGAATGTGCCCAAGATGCTGCCGCTGGGTCCGAGTACTCAAATGATTTGGAAATAGCGGAGCATTTGACGGCATTATGATGGAAGAAGTGGAATGGGCGATAAGAAGTATGAAATATGGTAAGGCTGCGGGAGTAGATATGGTTACAGCTAAGATGATCAAACTTGGTGATCCTGCCGTCCGGGACTCTTTCTGGGTTCTTTGTAACAAATGTTGGAAGACGGGCAGAGTACCAGAAGACTGGCGACGTGCGGTTATCGTGCTCTTGTATAAAGGTAAGGGTTCACGCATGGACTGTATAAGTTACAGGGCCATTAGTTTGATTAGCAGCATCAAAAGTGTATGGAAAAATAGTTGAAAGGAGGATGCAGGAGATGTCTGATGGAACATTGTATAAGGCTCAAGGCAGTTTCAGGTCTAGAAGAGGATGTACGGATCAAGTGTTTTCGCTCCGCAACATTGTAGAGAAGCATCTGGCTGTGGGTCAGAAGGTTTTCTGCGGTTTTGTGGATCTCGAAAAAGCGTTTGATAGGGTTGTACGTAAGGAACTTTGGGACATTTTGCCAGATTATGGGATAGTCCGGTCCCTGCTGCGTGCGGTGCAGTCAATGTATTTAGACTGTAAAGCATGCGTGCGGGTGAGGCAACATATTGCCTTGGTTTGATGTTAATATTGGCGTCAAGCAGGGCTGTATGTTGTCAGCGCGCTTGTTTATCTTATATTTGGACAGATGTCTTCAAAGTTAAGATCATTGAATGTGGGAATGCGTATGGGTGACCAAGTGGTGAACTGCCTGCTTTATGCAGATGATGCTGTACTTTTGGGCTCTACACCATCTGAGCTGCAAACACTGGTCACAGTTATGGAAGGAGATTGTAAAGAAAGGGGCTTACATTTGAATGCGATGAAAACCAAAATAATGGTGTTTAAAAGAGACGTAGCCAGAGCGGATGTAAGAGTTTTGGTTGATGATGTAGTGCTGGAACAAGTGAATGAAATTGTTTGTGCTTTTAGCAGGGACGGAAGGTACACCGCGAATGTAGAGAGGAGAGTGAGTGCAGGGAATAGTGTGAATGGAGCGTTGGGTAAGCTATTCCAAAGCGAGGTTTTGAGTCAAAAAGCTAGACTCGCTTTGCATAATTCTGTGCTTATTCCAACGTTATTGTATGGAAGCGAGAGTTGGGTATGTCAGAAAGAGCATGAAAGTAGGATAAATGCGGTCGAAATGAGAGCACTACGGAAAATATCTGTGGTGTAACGCTCGCTGACCGCATTCGTAACAGTGAGATCCGAGAAAGAGTGAGATTGAAAGAAAGTGTTGGTGCTAAAATGTGAAAGGGCATGCTCCGCTGGTACGGTCATGTGGAAAGAATGACAGATGAAAGATTGACAAAGCAGATATACAATGCGAATGTGGATGGATGTAGGTACCCAGGGAGACCAAGGCTGACATTTCACGATCAGATCAATCGGATATTATCCGAGGGTGGTGTCAAGAGTCTCCGAAACCGGCGTGTTTGTATGAAAAGGGTTATGAATGTGAAGGAAGTAAGACAGGTTTGTCAGGATCGTGAGGTCTGGCACTCGATACTCTGCCTACCCCGTAAGGGACTTGGCGTAAAGATATGTATGTATGTATCTAATGAAGCAGATCAGTAGGAGCGCGAACGCCCTACCTTTGCCTGTGTGGACATTAAGGTTTGATGTCACGTGACTTAAGGGGAGTATGCACGCTATTACCAACTCGTCACCGAAAAAACAGGTATGCACTTTCAAATATAATAGGCTTCAAATAAAGTTACCGCTTACTAAGCGTTTTATTGTTAGGTAAAACGCTGATATTGTGCAAGAAGTTCTTAGCATCTTCACGCACATATCCCCCAAGGGAAGAAAACAAAAGGAAAATTGAAAAAACCCAATTTTCTTTTTGTCGCATGACCCGGTATTCGAACCCGGGACCTCATGCAGTCAAGTCCTACAACTGAACCGCTAGAGTCTAGCGAGTGAAACTTAGTGTCTTCGGCTAGTCGTGACTGACCTGGTTGTGCCTGTGCCTACCTCTTCGGAGATAGAGGTGTGAAGACAACCTCCTCCTTTAGCGGCTAGACCACAGAGGTGAGTAAGTCTGAAAAATTAATAAAAAAATCAAAATAGATTTAATTACGTAGATCTATACAAAGATTCTTGTAACGCGATTCTTGTAAGATGTTATTATTCAGAGTTAAATAATTTACACGCGAAAGGACAAGCGGCTCCTAATGAAATTAATGTTTACTCGGCATCAAGTCTTCAGTGCCATTATATATCTACCTTCGATAACCATTGTAGAACAATTCTTTTTGTTTCATACAACATTTTTTCTCTTATATGACAGTTTTTGAGAAAACATCAAATGAAACAGTTATGACCGGTAACGCGAGTTATTCATTCGCAAATGCGATGGGATCGACTCCCATTTCGTCGAATCAAATCAAATAATTTTATTGCAGAAATAAAACAGCCTATAAAAAGGGAAATCGCGAAGTCCGGAGTGTTTAATAGCTTTCTGTCTATCTATCGGAACTGCTGTGAAAAATGTATTGACGCGCTCAATAAGTCTAAATTAAAAATGTTAAAGCCCTTTGTATTTTGTTACCTCATTCGACTAACTGCTAAATTAAATTTATACCGTGTATCCGAGCACATTACAAAAAGTATTTTTCCGCCCATATCTTCGAAGAAGTAGTCAGGGGCACAACCAGGGCACCCACAACTAGCTGAAGACACTAACTCCCACACTTCATTCGTAAATAAACCATTTTTATTTTACTAGGCTACGTACGTACTTTCCTCAATTTTAGCCAACTGGGGATCATCAGGAACTTTAACTTGATACGTTGAAAGATTCTCAAACTTCTACAATCAGAGAGTGAAAAATTAATTAGTTGTCAATTAAAACTTTCAACAAAAATTAGTTACACTTGTAACTGTAGGTATGTCAGATCAGAAATGATAATATACAACCTTTTTAAACAAATAAGATAGGTGGTGATATAAAAAGCTTGACAAGCCAGATTTTGTATTATTAATGACAAATTTTCTAAAACACGCATAATAATTACATTTTTTATGGAATGAGACAGCAAAGAGCCCCGTTATAATCTCAGGTTCTTTACTTCTTTCTTTTCTCAGGTTTAATAGTTAAGTTGAACAGCTCTCATCTAATATAATAATATCAACTACATACGATTATGTTAAATTGGAGGCTTGTATGTCATATTAAAATAGCCGCTTTTTACGACATGCATAGGGTACGTATACCTACAAAAATATCATTTTTTATAATTTTTGTCTGTTCGCCTGCATGTGTCTGTTCTGGCTAATCTCTGCAAAAGCTGGACCGATGTTGACGAGACTTGCACTAGTAGATAGCTAATGCAATAATGAGTAACTTAGACTAATTTATTTAAAAAAAAAGTCTAAATCTAAATTTTAAAAAATCTAAATAAATAACGTGTTTTTAAATTCTATATGGACTTAAGCAAAGCTAGTTTTCAGAAATACACCACATACGTTATAGGTGCGTTGTTCTACTGTGATGGAGATGTTAGGTCTATGTGCAAATATAACGGCTACCTTACCCCCAGGACCGCAACATGACATTACCAAGCATTATCATTATGACAAGAGGAATAAGATAGTCGGTCTATAGCCGGCAAATTGCAGCAGGACACTACCACTAGTGGCCTTGTTGGCTATAATGCTGATGATTATGAAGATCAGAAAGCTATCAATTTTCACATTTTACAAGCACAAGCAGACGGCTATCCTGATGAAATGAGACAGCCATGCTCTACAGACACCATAGATGTTACAGGTGCATCGCTGTCGCTGTCTTGTTTTCGGGGCGTAAGACATTTTGTGCAAGTATACCGGCTACCCTATGCTCTCGGCCGAAACGCTACAGTCATTACGGTGGTAGGAATAGGTAAAGCGGTGGATCTTTACCCGGGCAAGTTGTTGCTCAGTACTCTTCCACCAGTGGTCGCGTTGATGATGACCAATACTTTAACCCGTGCTCTCCTCTTACAAGCTGCCTGGCAGAGAGGGATATAGTCTATTCTTATCACGGACCCCGACATACTTATCAGCTATACCTTAAATGGTTCAGTTAAGAGTTCCTTTGGATCATAGCGCAACGTAATGCATGCAAGCTTACGTAAGTATAGACGATACTAAACTTAATGTTGTTATCTTTGTTGTAAAGCTTAGAAAGCAATATTCCTTCGCTATGAAGATTATTACTTCACCCGTCATGCAGAAAGCTATCCAGTCTATGAATATATTACAGCAAGCTTTAAGTATAACAAGCAAATGTTGCGCAAAAAAATGTTGCGATTTTAAAGCGTTTCTTTTTAAACTTTTAACAAGTTACACAAATCTATATATATAAAAATCAATTACACTTTTCGTTGTAACTTTGTAACTCAAGAACGGGCTCACCTATCTGAACCAAATGTTTAGGCTTTGTTCGGACTATTTAGTTGATGGTTTACGTGAAGTTTGCATAAAATCGGTCAAGCGGTTCTTCATTTATCATATTTTTGTAACAAATAAATTCAATAAATGTCCGCCATGTTGTTAATGGATATTTTTCAGTCAAATTGAAACTTTTTTCAGGTGGGGAGTGTGCTGTCATATTGGAAATTTCAGGTTTTTTTTCTTTTTTTGTTCTGTTACGTTATGTCATATACGTAGCGAAGCACGTACCGGGCTGCTAGTTTTAAATATATTACAAAGGTGAAATTCGGTCTCTCTGTTACTCTTTCACGGTTTAAGCGCTATACTGATTTTGCTGAAATTTGATTGCCGAAAGACTCGATTTCAAACATAGACTATTTTTTTAACAAATTAACTTCCAAAAACGTAAATCGTAGGTATCGTAGGTAAATCGTTTACGTAAATCATTATTTTTCTGCGGAAACGGTAAATAATTCGTTTGTTTTAATTTTTCAGTGTTAACTTCAGTACTTTTTACACATGAACGACAAAATTGATATTGATATCGTCAACATAAATGGAAATATGTGCATTATTAGATAAGAACCGTTAGTCGAATCGTAATCAAACTAGTTCAGAATCATGACCTATCTTTTAAAAAATAAAACAAAGAAACAAAAAACAGAAGGTCAAAAACAATTCTGTAAGAAAAACTATTTCTCTATTCTCTATTATCTTAAAATATCCTTTTCAATGAAAAGTCACATTAATTCGCCGACTTTGGTTTGTTTAGTTACAATATGGCGTCTATTTGCTGCTTGAATTTCAATTAATTTTATATGCTTAGATAACGTAAAATGTATGAAAATTTCCTGGTCTCTAGGGTGTGTACTTTACCTGCTAATATTTAATTAACGGGTGCCAACCAACTTATTCCTGTCACCATGTGAAACTCAATGAAAAAAAAGGAAAAAGAAACTGTTTAAATGAGACATTAATGTCAAACGCAGAAGAGAAATTTGTCCCAGAAAAAAGATGAAATTGATGAAGAAGCTTTTAAAAGATTTTGAAAAAATCTGCAAAGGATATTCGTCAAGTAAAGCGATTTCTAGTTATTATAAAATTTTGGTTAGTTTATTTTAAATTATTACAACATCTCTATTACTTATGTGAGATGTTCATATGGTAAAACTACGATTAAAACAATAGATTCCAAGATTTCCTTTCACTGGCTTTTACTAAAATATGTCATATTCTAGTTAGGAGGGTTAGGCAGCCAGTAGCCTCGCACATTAGGCCTAAGCCACAAGAGAGCAACTTACTTAAATTTAGTTATGTACTCGTACCTATGGTGTTTGTAGTCTACAGCAAAGGTTCCCAAACTTATTTCATGTAACGCCCACTTTGAAAATCAGTTGTTTTGTAGCGCCCCCCCCCTCGTTTTTTTCTTGTCAATAACCTTAATAACATATTTGTTGCACCTAGTTTAAAAAAAAACATTTTTTTCAAGATTTATACCGCCCCCCTCTAAGCTTCCAGCGCCCACAAGGGGGCGTTATCGCCCACTTTGGGAAAGGCTGGTCTACAGCTTGCTCTTACCATCAGAAAAGCCATGTATTTGTTATTTGCCTTATAACATAAAAAGAGTGTCAAAAGTAAGCATAAAAAATTATTACTTAGAATTGAGTATAAACAATCGTTTTTGCTTACGTGCAACCTATAAAGATAGCAAAAAATGTTTTCAAAAACAAAAAGTATATTTCTTAGTAACTACAGTTTTTTTGTACATCATCCAAAAACTTTTCATCACGTCAACATATATGACATAATTTTTCCCGTCAGTTTTTATATCAAAGATAACTTCCAAACTTTCTATTACTTTTGCTATTGTTAAGAAGAAATGTTATAGTTATACTAAAAATAAATGAAATACTAAAGGTAGAGAAGGTACTAAAGGTGGTAGAGTTTCGCAACGACTCGTTCGGATTGATACAACCGCCTCGCCTATTCCTGCCTCCACAACGTCAGTGCTTGCCGTTTGCTCCGTTTCGGAGGATAAGGTAGCCGGTGAATTTACTTTTGCTCGCGGCCTAATATCCCGGCCTCAGCACCATTAGTTGTCTCTAGGCGACGTGAATATTTTATCATTAAGAAATCTGTATTTTTTATGATATTGGAAGGCCCTCCAATAATATAAAATAATACAGACTATGTAATAATTAATTTATTATAATAGTGATAAACATAATTAATGATAAGGATAATTAATGATAAAATTATAGTCAAAACGATCAAGTAAACAATAAACATAGGATTCCCTTGTTAGTCCGGTGGCCTTGTGTAGAACAGGCCATCAATTCCTTGCTTGGTAGCTTTTAAGAGTAAAGCATAGATAAGGTAGACCATTGTTAAGAACATTATTGGTCGAGTGCTGGAAAAGTAGCGAAACTTGTCAGTAGCGAAAATCCACCATCTTACCTATTCCTACATCGACAGTGTTCCGGTCTGGAAGATATAATTACTAACTGTTAATGTAATGGTTATGAAAATTTCATCCCCATTGTAGTCCTTTGGGGTTGAGGTTTAAAGAAATCGACCTATTTTTGATTTCGAATCTTTAGTTATGTGCGTATCAATTTTCATTAAAGTCGGTTCAGCAGTTTAGCTTTGAAAGAGCAACGGACATACAAACGTTCACATATGTTATTAGTATAGATAGATATGAGGTATGTCTAAAAAAAAAATGTTGGTTGGGATTGGAATTGTGCCCGGTTGGCGATAGGCTTGCCACCTATCACATTGTGGCACTTAGTATCTTCGGCTAGTCGTGGGTGCCTTGGTTGTACCTCTGCCTATCTCTTCGGGGATATGAGCGTGAAGATACTTTATACTTTACTTTATGAGGTATGTCTATACTAATCCATACTAATGTTACAAATACGAAAGTCTGTCTGTCTCTCTGTTACAGTTTCATGGCTAAACCGTTATTCCAAATTTGGTGATTTGATATCTATATAGTTAAAGAACCAAGTCAAACTCAATCTACTTTTTAAATGAATCCATAAAAGACTACAATGGAGATTGGTATTAAAATCTATTCTACGCTGACAAAGTCGCGGGTAAAAAGCTAGTATCACATAAGAGAGATATGATATCTAAGTAAACCAATATATCTAATGCTCTTAGGTTCTTGTCATCCCTGCGCCAATTTTAAGTTTTATAGTTTCCTCGCGACGACATAGATAAATTTAGTTTCCCGGGCTCGATGTTTGTTCGGTTCATTTACTATTACTATGCAACAGATTTATTATCCAAGTAAATTCACTGGTAATGTTTCACCACATCTGTGACTGGAGGATATTGGATTTATCTTATAAATTTGGGGAATATTGAGTTGATGGAAATTGAAATTTCGTTTTACGTGGTTCAAGTAACTTGTAGGAATCTTTGAGTAAATTGAGTAAGATTTAAAGTTGGAAATTCGCTTTCCTGTTACTTTCATAATGCACGCGAAAAAACATATGATTAAAATTTACTAAAAGGCCATGTGTTTCCTTATTTTCAATATGATATCTTCACGCCCATATCCCCGAAGAGGTAGGCAGAGGTACAACCAAGGCACCCACGACTAGCCGAAGACACTAAGTCCCACAATGTGATAGGTGACAAGCCTATCGCCAACCGGGCACATTTCCAATCCCGACCAACATTTTTTTATTAGAAAATTGGAAAAATCCAATTTTCTTTTTGTTGGCCGACCCGGGATTCGAACCCGGGACCTCATGCAGTCAAGTCCAACACCCGGACCGCTAGACCACAGAGGCGATCAACATGATATATTAACAGAATATGTACCAACTATGTAATATATGTACTTACTTACAGGCTAAGTGCTTATTATAGTCACAACAGTTTTAAGACAGACTTTTATATTATGAACCTACAGAAACTTTGAACAAAACTTTTCAAAAATAAAATAACCTAATATCCACAAAAACTAAACCGACATGTTCCCTTTTGTGTTTATGCCGGCGCGCACATTAACCACAACACAGTCTTAAGACTGTCATGACTACAATGTGCGTTCTACATAGAATATAACATATTTTAATTCACATTCACCTTACAATAGGCACTCGTGACGAGTCTATATGTATAATACTTAAAACTACCACCGGATTGGAACGCAGCCACACACTGATTAGATCCGGCAACAAACTCAGCGAGCTTGTCTTTTTTTCCTTATTCTATACAAATGTATTAGTAGCAAGAAATTGGTATGAGGAGCAATTAATCCCAAGTACTCCTTCCAATCAACAACCTTTTTTATACAATTTCACTTTTGACACATTTTTTAAATTTATTTAATGGCAGTTCTTTCATATAATCGCGAAGTTTATTGTAAAAGCGTATACATAGGGCCATGAAAGAATGACTAACTCTGTGGAGAAGGGACACATAAGAGTCAATACTTACTTCTTTGTGCATATTTCAATTTCTCTATACTACATACCTGTAAATGTATATGAGGTTTTGCGTACGCGTGTGTTGGTTAAAAGATGACCCGAAAAAGCACTGCCGTTTGTAGATACATTATCATAAAGCTATATTAACTACTGGAAGCTCGTCCACTAGCCCGGTGACGTTGTTCAAGTCTATAGACGTACATAACAGTAGTCATTTCTAAAAAAAAAACTACTGGAAGTCACATTTATAACAATGAGCTGATGTCATTTTGCAAATATTGCTGTCTCTCTCCAGAATACTGGCCTCCTTTTCGTTGTGATTTTGTTAATTGACATGACAAGACTCTCAGAAAGAGAAGTAGGTGCACTAGAGCGAGTCAGAAACATTTGGAAATTACATAAGAATTTAGTTAGAAGTGTAACATTCACTAGTAATAAGGCTTCATGATACATATACTTCGTCCAACCAATTATTTTACTTTTGACAGCTCTTTCGTTTATTGATATTGCTGTCAAAAGTTAAATAAGTTGGAATCTGTAAAAAATATAGGCAGATAAAGAAGACAATCTCACGTACGTATGAACTTTGCTTTTGACAGCTAAACTCGACAGGCGTGCAAAAGATGTTTGCCTTTTTGTTGAGAGTGATTCAGGTATATAGATTGATAAATAAACTAATAATTATTAAAACATTTAATGAAATGAAATTTAATTGAAATTCTTAATGTATAGTTTTTTATGTTATAGGTCAGTAAGCAAGTACACGCGTCTCCTGATGGTAAGAGACAACCGTGGCCTATAGACACCATAGATGTTGTAGGTGCGTCCATATCTCGTAGCTGAGGTATTAGGACAATTGTGAAAATCTACCAGCTACTCTGTGGATCGGAACATGGCACTGTCATTATGGCGGCAGGAATAGGTAAGACGGTGGATTCCTTCCTGGCAAGTTATTACACAGCACTCTCCCACCTGGACTTGTTGGTAACCTTGTTGGACTGGTACCGGCTGCCAGGGATGACGGCAGTTGGTCTATTCTACACAGAGGACCCGGACCCACATGGGAAAAATGTCATGGTATTATTTTTGTGTAAATATAATGAAGATGCTGAAAAGAGATATTCATTTCTTTTTTCTATACCTACACTGATATAAATTAATAGAACACGTGGGTGTATCCGCGGGAAATGTATAATTGCCATTAGAAGCTTTGATCCCATAACATTTTTTTGCGTTCATAATAAGTACGAAATTCTGTTTTAGGGTTTCACGGTAGCGTAAAACGGAATCCTTAGATTCAACATGGACGTATGTTGAATGTGTCATGGTCCTTTTATTCCCATGCATACACACTATACAGCTGGAACTTGGTAGATAGGTGGATGGATGGAAGAGATAGATTAATATTTTGCAAACCACAATACGATATTTATATAAAAGAATTTAAAAATACCTAATTTTTACTATCCTATTTTTAATTGGGTAAGTACTTCCTGGAACTATTTTTTTTCATTAAACATGTAAAGAGTATCTACAGATAAGTCTTTGAAATAATATTTAGGTATCAAAACAAGTCAATCGTCGAAAAGACACTTTCAATGTAATAAAACTTTTCTAGCTTCTAAGGTAAGAAAGTACAAAATAAAAAAAATATATTATGCTGTAGATCTTCGTAAAAGAAATCAACGAAAATTGGTTGGAACGAAATACGGCCATTAGTTTTTGAGATATAGCATATTTTGAAAACCGGAAACAAAACTCAGTCGTTCATACCAATAGGTACAATGAAAAACAAAGCCATTTTCTGATAGTGAAAAATGAGTGGTAGGTATTTTGAGACATCTAGTCTATATTATTATATTTTATTCGATGCCACTCTCAATATATATCACTAATCTATGCTTATTGTTATGAAACCTTTCAAAGGCAAAGGCAACGGCAAAGAACTTTGCCATTTTTTATTTATTTAAATTATGACTTTAACTTAAATTTATATGGCTAAAAATATCTGATTGAAAATCTTATAAAGGATTGCGTGAATATACCTACACACTTTCAATTTTCTACAACTCCATTTTATACGAATATAGAGGCAGGCGTTTGGGGTAACATGACCTTTAATAAAACGCAATTTTGCATTACATATCAGTTTACATATCTACTCCGTTACTAATAAAACTTACACGCCCGTTGATCTTGTGTGGAACTTTAATTTTGCTATAAAAAAATAAATTACACACCAGATCAAAGCTCGCGTAAGTTTTATTAGTACGGGGGCGAGTCTATTTCCAGTCAAAGCGTGATTAAAATGCAATCACTTTGCTTGATTTTTTCCAAGTTGGTAAATATAATGCAAATTTCAATTTTCGTTCGTACTTGTCTGTGGAGTGGAAAATAGAAAATTAGATATGCTTACTGAGGAAATTGAAAAAGTGATTGCTTCTTGTCCTTCGTTAAGTTAGATATATTGCGAACTTTGATCGTTCTAGAAACGTTCTAAAAATATAAAAGTTTCAATTGACGAAAAGATGGAGAAAGACACAAGATAACAAACAAGCATATTATGGCTCTTATGATGTTTGCTATTTTCTAAAATAAATAAATACAACATGTCAACTTCGCGTTTCTTCATCAGAGACGAAAACGGCGAGCTTGAAAAATTGCGTTAAAAGGTATTGCAATCAAGTTACATACAATTACTAGCGGCCCGGTACGTGCTTTGCCACGTATATGACCGCATAAATGACATAACACAACAAAAGAAAAAAGAAAAAAACAACTGAAAAATGTTTTAAAATGAAAGCGGGAAGGAAAGTGCTGTCATCTGAAAAAAATTGGATTTGGCTGAAAAATACCAATTAACAAAATGATCCGCTGTTTATTGAATTCATTTGTTACAAAAAATGTAATAAATGAAGAACCACTCGACCGAGTTTATGTAAACTTCACATAAACCATCTACTAAATAGTCCAAATAAAGCCTCAACATTTGGTTCAGATAGGTGAGCCCGTTCTTGAGTTATAAAATTACAATGAAAAGTGGCATTGATTTATATGTATATATAGATTGTGCAGGAATTCTCGTAAAGTTCTCATCGATTTTCAATGTTTTTCATTCCTTTGGATATAATAATAATTCGGTTATAAAAATTCAGAAAAAATGAGGAGGTTGTAGCCTCCAAATTTTTTTGATATAGGTATGTTGATTAATTGTCCGAATATTTTTTTATTTATTTCGCATGGTAGACCGACAACAGTTACATAGTTAAAAAAGTAACACAAATAGTAAGCCTTACTTATAGACCTAATTTAACATAGAAAAAAAAAATCGATGGAATATTTGAAATTTCCCAACCGTAACATTAGGTTCAAAAATTGCATGGAACTGATTTTGTTTTTTTTATTTCCAAGAGCCTGCTGCAAAGGTTACATCAACATCAATACTGAATCTGCCGATAGGATCCCCGGCAAATGCCAGACAAGGCAAAGCAAATACTCAATTTTCGTTCACGTAGAGATTACCTAATTAAAGAAATCGAAGTCGGCTTATTGTAATCCTATTTCGCCTAAATTACCTATTAATGGACATAGATAATTATTCGTCATACCGGCATGGCAGTTTTTAATCACTCCCATGAAATTGAACCCAAGTATAGAGCAAGTGCTAAAATAAAAATACCCCGAGAGAAACGAAAGCTATGGCCATTGTAAATGTAAATTTCAACTGTAACGATGAACTCATATAGTAGGTACTCAGCGTAAACTGTAAAGAAAGACACTAAAAATTTCGCCACAGGATTTGAATCCTCAGTAGCTCAATTGGCTAGAGCATTCGTCAGCTTGAGACGTAAGGTACAAGACGTAGGGTACTTAGGTTACAAGTTCAAATCCTGTCGGGGGTGAAATTAAAAAAAAATGACAATGAAATGTGGAAATGGCTATATATGTAATATCTATGTATATTTGTATACTGAAAAATATCGACAAAGCTACACTAAACAGAGACGATAACATACGTACATACATAGTATCTTTATTTTTAGATGTTTCATAGTAACTAAACTAGTTACGTTATTTAAAACTGCAACCAAGTCAAAACTTTTGCAATATTAACCTAAATCAAAATAGTTTTTCTGTACTCGTCGCTAAAATCACTATCTTTGTCCCACTCTTTTCGGCTGCGTGCCGATCTAGGGCAAGACCTTCCTTTCTTTTACAAAGACACTGAGATATCTAAACGAGTGACCCATATCTCTCAGTTATACAGTTCATGGGATGACGGTAAAATAAATAAAAGTAAGTAAATATATACTACAGAATTTGAATAAACCAATTTCTATAAAGTATCAAGACATATTTTGTTAAAGTCTTGCTGTTTCTGAGTAGAACAGAGGTTCCCAAACTTATTTCATGTAACGCCCACTTTGAAAATCAGTTGTTTTGTAGCGCCCCCCCCTCGTTTTTTTCTTGTCAATAACCTCAATAACATATTTGTTGCGCCTAGTTTAAAAAAAAAACATTTTTTTCAAGATTTATACCGCCCCCCTCTAGGGGGCGTTATCGCCCACTTTGGGAAAGGCTGGAGTAGAAGAAAAACAATGCAAGCAAATTTACGTTATTATAAACACCATTAACAATTTAGTAGTTAGCATTTTTTAATATTAAAACATAACATATATACCTATATTAAACAAATAAACTCATATAAGTACAAACTTAATCTTAGGAATGGCGTTGTGATTTGCATTTAAATTTGCAAATGAATAACTTTAACTCCTTTGTATTACAAACAGTTTATAAAGCTCAAAGTTAGTAGTATGTACAGTTACTTCCTTAGAGGTATTTAGATAAGATCACAAGACTGCGAGATGCTAACCGGTGGAAAACATAAAAGTTTAATAAGTTACTCCGCAACGGTGCTGCTATCTTACGGTAATTTATATACAGCTTAGGTTGTTGTATTGATGAAGTGCCACCTCCTCGATCCTTAACCTTTTAACTGAAAAATAAGACGATATCTAGCTCGCACCACCGCCAATTACAGAGTTCCGACAATGTTTATTGTACAGTAAGACAGATATAAAAAAACATATTGATTTTAGGTAATTTTCGAAAGTATTAATTGGTTTAGATTGTTTTGTATTATGATCGGTGGTGGAGGCAAGTTCAGTAAAAAAATGCTACGGTGGTTAAAAGGTTAATGTGCACTTTACTGTTGAGATTTATTAAAATATCAATATTAGGTATGCTGTCTGGGTACAATCTACTTTTTAGATGTAATTTATATTTTGAGACCAGAGAAGAAATCGATGGCAGCCTCTTGAAAATACGTTAGGTACTTTTCTATCACCTCTAGAACAAAAGAGAAGGAGAAGAGGTTTTTTTGCCATTTTTTAATCAGGTTCCATTAATATAAGACTAATTTATTTGGCATTTGTTGAAAGCGCAATACGTAGATTTGGAATTTGCCTATACTGCATAATTTTGATAAAGGTTCTGCAGAGTGTCTACATAGCTGATCCTATGCCATTGGTTTCTTTCACTTAAAAATAAGATATTGATTTTTCCATTTTTCCTGCAACTTTACCGGTTTTTCACTTTGTAAGAACCTTCCGATGATAATAACCAACACTACAAAAATAGAATTAGCAAAATTGGTGCAACCGTTCAGGCTTGATGCGATAACGGCGCAAAATGGAGATTCATGTTTGTATATGTAGATGTATAACACGTTAATTACTAATTTCGTTACCCATAAAATAAAATAAAAATGTCACAATCGAACTACTCTGTAAAAAGTCTGTCATTCTATAGTGTCGTATCTTTATTGTTTGTTTTTTTATTTAAATAAATAAGACCTAGTGGTTCGTACGCATTAAAAAAAGAATTAGCAAAATCGTACAGCCAGTAAAAAGTTACGCATGTTCTAACATAAAAAAATATACGCATCAAATTACGAACCATCTCCATTTTTTCGGCGGGTAAAAATCTAAGTAGCATCTCTAATAAATTAGATTTCGTAAAATTACCTTTGAACCTTTATAACTTGGCTTCATTCGTTTTGTGTCCTCTATGTAATATGTAAATTGAATTAAAGTTTACTTATTGAAACACATTTTGTATAATTTGCATGCCCTCTCCAAACTAGATCCTTTCTAATAAATAACCACTTATCTCAAACTTTAAAGCAATTTAATAAAATAATTGCTTACTAATAACTTGATATTAATTTAAACGGTAAGTTTAAATACGATCCGGTTTCGAAATATTAAATTGTAATACTATATCATTTAATATATTTAAACTGGGTTGGGATGATGAAAATGTGTTTATTTATTTCATTTAAAAAGGAATGGAATTCGCCAAATGGAAAGGATGGAATAATTTTGTTAATTCCTTTTTTCCTCGAATTAACTTTTTTTAACTCCCAACGGACAACGAGAGAAAAAATAAGTTTGGCGTGTCTGACTGCAAGTGTTTGTGTTTCTACTCCTTACTATACAACATAATAACTTTTGAACGGTATGACCGACTGCGATGCGATTTTTTTTGTTTCAAAGCTGACATGATCAATATTAAATATTTGCTTAGACAAATTTAGCATAAGACAGTAGGGACTGAAAGAATATAACTTGACTTGATATTACGTGAATCGTTAAAACTTTTCGCTATGGAAGGCATTTTAGATAGTCCTACTTTTAAAAAACAATAAAATCAAACCGCTTTCTTAAAATATGTTACTTTATTTTTAAAGTTTTATTTATAAACTAATAAACAAAAATTAAATCAGTGATTTTCAAAATCTCAACTGTTAAATTTTTTTTCAGAATTGAGTTAGCAATTGTACAAACGTCAAACTTTCGATTCGTGTAAAAATAAACTTACAGGTTCAATAAAGGGAAAAAAATCTGGGGATCAAAACTTCGCTATTTGAAAAACCACACAATTACAAGAAACATGTGGCGTTTTTAATGTAGCTGCTTTTCTAAATACAGACAGACAGAAACAGAATGGCACCCACTCAATCTTGTTCATTTATTAATATTGTTTAATAACAGGTTTTGTCGGGGGTTCATCGTTTTTTTTTAATTTTAGGATTATTGACAAAGACGGGTGTTATCAGTTTGATGTATGTTTGTGTGTAGGTTTGTGTGCTCACGTGTATGAGTGGTAGCGTCTCTTTCTCTCTCTTTCTGTCTGTATGTGTGGGCCTGTCAGTTGGATGCGTCTAGACATGATCGAGATGGTTTTTAACTAAATTACGTGTAGGTATTGTCAGAGATATTTTTTTAAAGTTTGGTGTTATTTTTTGTCAAGAGAAGGTTCCTATAAAAAAAAATTGAACTTTAGACTCCTAGGTACTTATGATGAAACATTTTGCATGTTACTAAAATGTAAAGTAGGATAATATCAGGTAGTTTTTAATCCACTCCAAAAGAGGAGGTAGTTTCCATTTCGAGTGTAGGTATGTTACTCGTTTACATGTTCTTTAGAAAATTTTTTAGTTGATGATTCCGAGATGGTCCCATATTAATTTTATTTAGTCTAATTTAGACTAGTAATTTAGTCGGATACTAGTGGTTTTTGAGTTATACTTTATAATTTATACATTTTTGTATACATTGACGACGTCACTATTAAGTAGAACACAAAACTACTAGTAGGATGTTGATAAAATTGTTGTGGGACCATCACAGAACTATTTGCTATCTTTAGAAAAAATAATTATGAAATTGCGACATGGTGGTGTCTAATGAAATCGTTGAAGACGGTTTTTGCAGTTTTACTGCACTTAAATAAAAATAATTTTACCGATATAGATAAAGTAAAGTATCTTCACGGCAATATCCCCGAAGAAGAAGGCAGAGGCACAATTACGGCGACCTCCATTAGTCGAATATACTAAGTCCCACAATGTGATAGGTGGCAAGCCTATCGCTAACCGGGCATATATCTAATCCCGAGCAACATTTTTCTAAATTTTCTTTATGTTGCTCGACCAGGGAATCAAACCCGGGCCCTGATGCAGTCAAGTCCAACACTTGGACCGCTAGACCGCAGAGGCTTAATCGCCTCTATATAGACAGGTATAGACAAAAATAAAAATATGTTGGATGTTACTTATTGATTGTTATAAGCATTGTTATATTTTCTGTTTTTGTGAAAATTTCATAACAAATATATCGCCAAGTGGAAAACCACTTTCCGCTACGCAATATGTATTTTTATATAATATTTTAATATCTGCGTCGCAATATCGCGATTAAATAGGACACGGAAGGATCAAGGCGAATCTGTATTAATATAAAATTCACAAATCTATTCCTTGCCTCTTCTGGATTCCTTATTCACGCGTATAGGCAGAATGTTATGTTACATTGTTTTTATATAGTCTTATAGCTATTATCAAGTATCTTCACGCACATATGCCCGAAGAAGTAGGCAGAGGCACAACCAGGGCACCCACGACTAGCCGTAGACACTAAGTCCCACAATGTGATAGGTGGCAAGCCTATCGCCAACCGGGCTCGTATCAATCCCGGACAACGTTATTGGCTATTATTATCGAAAAAGTTGAAATTCATTTGTATCCTTATACTTATGGTATTTACAAAGCTCCCTTATTTTCTAATTGAATATGTTATCGCACATAAAATTATTAATAAAACCAAATATTGTGTAAAGTGCATAAAAGAAGAGTTTCCCAACACTACACATTATAATACACTGGTTCCTAATTTAGGCAGCTACAATCTTAGTTTTTTTCAAGTATTTTACAACGTTGTATGTTAAATAAGCATCTACTATCTCTCTTATTTACTGTATTGAAACAAATTTAGATATATCATGATATTTTTGTTAACTATGTTTTGGAGTTTTAAACTGTATCTTGGAGACACAATATATGACTTCCATGGTAAGCTTGTTACCGAGTATATTAGACAGCGTGGTATTCTGTTAAAAAATAAATTTCAAGACCGCCTTGCTAGACGAGATGTCAGCGTACAAGCCTAATGTGACATATCAACCGTGAAGCTCTGATTCGATTACCTACAATAGCAGGAATTTGTGTAACGGATATTTAGATGTCTGTGTTGCTGGGTTCGGATGAAAATTAAATTTATTTTAATATTTATTTAAGTATGTCTATATATTAGCATTTTCGACTAATACCCATAAAACAAGCGTACTATACTTTGCTTACTTGGGGTTAAATACAATTTGTACACTAGCCTAGGGAAATTTACATTCATTTTAAGAACTTACGGCTGTACTTAGAGACTTCTCTTAACATATAATCTATCATTATGACACAATTTTGTTAAGGAAATGTCGAATTAAATATATCTCGAAGGTATCTCAAAAGACTTTTAGTAGAATTTCACTATTTGATCACTTTTTAAATAACATTTGTTTTTTTTAAATTACCAACTGCTGCACAAGATTTAGTTCGGGCATGTTCCAGTTTTTGGGGTTTCTTTGGACTTGTAAGAGCAAAATTTGTTGACTGCTTGTTTATATTGGCCACTTTAATCACATATTATTTAAAACAGTTTAGTGTTCTAGTTTTTCATTGTCGAGTAATACACGACTGAAATACTGTCAAAAAATTAAAGATGCGAAAATTTGTTCTGCTAGCCATTAAGTTTCTTATTTTTTTAGTGTTCTTCTAAATTTCATAAAATATTAAAACTGCTATCTACGACTTATGGTATTATGTATGTATGTCTAAATACACCGTTATTGTCGTGCATTGAAAGAGAAAAGTTGTAAAAAAGTAAAAGCAGAACGAAACTTCGCAAACGTAGGGACGGGAAACAGTTCAATCGTATATAGCTTTAAGGGAACTTAGTTTCCCACTACACATAATAGAAAACGACCTCGTTAATGCTTCGCAACTGTTTCTACTTCAAACAGAAAGGCCTGTAACGTAATAGTACTCGACTGTAGATACTGTTCAATCGGACACATATTCAACGCTCAAATTACTGTCATAATCTTCCAAATGCTTCACCTAACATTAAAGCTTTAGATATGAGAGAATATTGTAACGTTTTAACCAATTATGCTTTATGCTCAAGCACACATACATACATATCTTCACGCGAACTCCTTTACAGGGTAGGCAGAAAGTATCGAGTTCCAAATCTCATGATACTGGCGATTTGATCGTGGAATATCAACCTGGGTCTCCCCGGGTACATACATCCATCCACATTAGCATTGCATTTCTGCTTTGTTAATCTTGCATCTGTTATTCTTTCCAGATGACTGAACCAGTGGCGCGTGCCTTTTCCCATTTTAACACTAACACTTTATTTCAATCTCCACTCTTTCTCGGATCTCGCTTTATCACTGTTGTTGATCTCACTCTTTCTCAGCCTCAGTGCACTAAAAACATTTTGCCTAAACATGATACATAAGTTGTGCTTTTTTTGCTTCCTGAAAAGTTCATCCTTTGTTAAAAGTGTGTTTGTTTGTTCAGTATATGTGGGTTTTAGCATACACCAACACTTGGCGAGTAATTGAAACGGGGCTCCCTAAATTCATTTAAAAAGTCAAACTGATATGCAAATTTACATAATGTAGGTGTAAACAACGATTTTTTTATGATATTGGAAGGCAAGCAAACAGGCGGATTTCCTGATGTTAAGAAATTCACGCCGCCTAAAGACACCCACGGGGGTAATGGTGCGTTGCCGACCTGAGGCCGGGATGTTATGCCTCGAGCAAAAGTAAGTTCACCGGCTACCTTACCCTCCACACTGAAACACGTCATGACGTTATGACGGCAGGAGTAGGTACGGCGGTGGTACCAATCCGAGCGAGTCGCTGCTAAAAATAAATTCTCGCCGCTTACATATGTAGTAATTGTGCGTTGCCAACCATAGACCGGGATGTTAGGCCTCGAGCAAAGGTAAGTTTATCGTCTAACTTATCCTCTGAACCGGAAGACTTCAACGGCAAGCGCAATATTATGGTGGCAGATGGGAAAGGTGGTGGTATCAATCCTTGCGAGTCGCTGCGAAACTCTACCACCTAGTCAGATGTCACGGTGTTAGTGACGGTAAGCCTATGCTCGCCTTTTACGAGCTGCCTGGCAAGGAAGGCAGATGGTCTATAATACAATGGAGCCCGGACCAACACGGGGGAACAGTATTGTTGGAACGGGGGATGTATAATTACTTATACTACCAACTAACTAACAATTTTCTTTTCAAGTTTTCCTAATTTTAAAATTGTGTTTGCAAAGTTTAAGGAATTTAAGAAAAGCCTAGAAATAAGATTGCGCCCTTTTGATCTAGCGCCCTAGGCGGTGGCCTAAGCGGGCCCTACCCTAACGCGGGCCTTACCGCGTCCTACTCAGACGCCGGCCCTTTGGTTGATCTTCTTTCATGCCGCAACAGAGCGAAATTATGGCATATTTAGGCTGTGTGAAGATAGCTTATTTTTTAAGCTACTTGAACTCCGAATTTGAGTTGATCTTTTAGAAATACTCGTATATCTATTAAAGAAATAAATCTGTCATGTCTGAAATATTTACTCCTGTTTTTATGAATACTCACTACGAATAATGCACATATTGGTGCAATGTTAGTTTTGTTTTGAATTGTATTATAATCATTGCAATTGAAAACGCCTGCATCGGTTTCTCTTTTTTGTTATTTAACTGTTTGACGTTTTGTATTTGTATTCGGTAAAATTGAAATACAAATAAATTTTACAATCATCCCAACCTATTGAGTTACAATATCCAATATCTTAAAACTTTCTAGCTAAAATTATACTTGTTGTATTTTAATTCTTCAATAAATTCAAAATACTTCCAATTCCCAAGATAGCGGATCGACTATACTCGATAAAAACTATTAATACTACCGCAGAAAGGAACATGATGAAGGAAAAATCGAAAAAGTGCAGAAGCAAACTTAGCTAATGTATCGGCAGAATAAAGGCTCATTCGTGTAAAAGCCATAACGGAACATAGTTTCCCACTACACATAATAGAAAACGACCTCGTTAATGCTTCGGAACTGTTTCTACTTCAAACAGAAAGGCCTGTAACATGATAGCACTCGACAGTAGACACCGTACAATTGGACATACTTATGATGTTCAAATTCAGCCATAATCTCGAAAATGTTTTACTAATGCTTCCGATTACTATGCCTCAGATTTAGAAAAGAAAAAGAAAAGAAAAAATATTTATTTGCGGAATATGAGTGTTACAAAGATGTTACAAAATTATTTAAGCGTTCCTACATATTCTAGCAACTTGTGTGCAAATATTTTAATATGTTTTTAATTATTTATTCACGATTTACTATTTACACACTGTTTTTTGTTTGTTTTGAGATTACATGATTATTTATTAATGCACACAATTTTTAGAATGTAAATTAATTTATCCCTATCTACCGTAAACTACCACCGTTTCCAAACCTAGCCAGACAGGAGAAGAAACGGCGAAACAAACTCCTTGGGTGCGCCAATATTCTGCAATTAAATTAATCATATTAGAAATACTGTATTATTTATTCTTATCTACAAGAAAGTCTTTGACATTATAATATTTTTTCTCTAAAAGTAAGTTGAATACCTTTTTTCGATTACAAAGTACGTGAAATACTTTCAACCTTAAAAATGATCGAGTGCTTTTTTTTCGTTTGAAATCTATAATATAAGAGAGAATTGTAAAAATAAAAGGTGATAGATTACTTTTGCTTTTAATTTTGTTAAGACGTCTTTTCCTTCTTCGTTTACTATTTTTATTTTCAACATTTGCGAATTCATATCTTCGTAGATGTGGTCAAATCTAGAACGAAATGAGTTTTTCATGGTTATCCATTTAATGTGCTTATCTCTATAACATGGCTCCGAAACTTCAAAAAAAATAAGAGCATACCCAGAAACGACGTTTTACGCGCTTACCCGCCTTAGGTAGTAGGCTACGTAGGCAGACATACGTGCGCAGTCGAGTTCAGCTACATAGAACCCGTCTCACTCAGTCACTCTCTCACTCAGTATCTTTTTAATGATGATCACTGGGTAAAGTGTGTATTTGCTATCTCCATTGTATTTCTGTTGGTCACAGGAGATAGCAAATATAAAACACGAACGGACGGTGTGCTGGTTTTCAATCAATAACTGCGGGAATTTTTACTCGAAATAAGCACAAGTAGCTATTTAACACGACAAGTAGAATATGTTGTACTGTTTTTTGGTTGCATGAATTCCTCGAATTCCTCAATGACGCACCCAGAGATAGCTTTTTTAGATTATAGATTATTTTTATTATTTAAGGTACCGGGACTATAGTA
>NJDC01003318.1:64859-86334 GCA_002245475.1 Calephelis virginiensis
TACTATTTATAAATGAAATACATTATTGAGTTATGCAATCAACGTCTATACAGAACTACAAGGGCCATGGCCATTAAATAAAGCTTAGGGTTGCCATAATCAAAATAACCAAAAGCTTAATTAAGATTAATATTCATTGAGCTAGATTTAAACACGTCTATAAAAAGGTAGGACTTAAATCAAACGATATTATAATTGACTTCTTGAGGTCCGGAGTTCGATCTCCACGTCAAGCAACCAAAAAAATAGAAAAATATGTATTTTCAACTTTCTAACAAATATAACGTTTCCCGAGATTGGACATGTGCCCTGTTGGCTAGGCTTGCCACCTATCACATTATGGGAGTCAGTGTCTTCAGCTACTGGTGGGTGCCGTGGTTGTGCCTCTGCCTACTGCTTTGGGGATAAAGGCGAGCAAAGCGATTTATATGTTGGAAGTGGTCTTGGATCGCCTATGTAGAATAAACCACCTGCCTATCTAGCTGGCAGCTCGTAAGAGGCTTTGTCGTTGTTGCGATAAGAGCAAAGTATAAAGATTTCTTTTATAAGTGTTTGACGTCCTCATTGGTTTAGGGGTTGGACATATAAGGACAAACAGGTAAACGGGTTTTCCAATTACATTAAATACACGAATACTTACATAAGTATACATTTGAATAATACGTTTATAGAGCTGAACATCTGGCAATGACCACTATTTCATCTACTATTCTAAATGCCAAAGTGAAGATGTTTGCATGTACCTATGTTTCGTTTTCTATAATAATATTATAAAGAGGAAATATTTAATTTTTTGTTTGTTTGTTTGTTTGAAATGAACAGGCTCCGAAAATACTAGACCAATTTCAAAAATTAGAATGCTACATTATCCCTGAATAACATAGGCTTTGTTTCATCAAAATTGGTGCAGTAGGAGCCAAGTTACGCAGGCGATGCTACGTGAAACTGCTAGTCATGTATAAACGAATGCCCTTATGAATATAACAAAGTAAAACGGAAATCCGCGGTAGAGCTGAATAAGTAAATGTAATAAGCGGTATAAAATAACATTAATATCTAGATTTATTTCTAATTTGTTACCTCGTTTATCTCAAAAAAGGCAAAGTGACATTTTTAATCAATCTTTTTTCATTTTTAAAACCCGTAAAACTTAATACCTTTTCAAGTTATAAGGTAGCAAACAAGGAGCTGGCACTCCTGCTGGAAGTGACAACTGTCGCCTATAGACGCCATAGATGTTATTGGTGCTCGCGTGTCACTCTGCTGGCTACGCTACTATACAGCAAGAAACACGACAGCGTTAAACACTCTCGTTAAGGTTGCTGATTGAATAAATACGAGCGTTTTAGTCCGGGTAAGTTGTAAAAACCTCGAGGTTAGCAACATATTAGCCATTTAAAAAAAATACAAGCAAGCAACTGGACAGCACTTTATCTTCTTTTGTATCATTGAAATCGGATATAAAACGACACACCTCAATTTTCTATTTAGCAGTCGGGTAATAGACATTATGGAGAAAAATATTGGTCCATTTATAACAGTCTAAGCCGCGGATAAGTATAGTCAAGGCAAAAAAATAACAAATTTAAAAACTCAGTTAAAGTTTGATCTCAATTTAAGAAAAAAATATTCTGCACTCGTTTTGTTGCGAGCTTTTTGTTGTTATACGAAAAGACAGGCTAATTTATCTGGATTCTTGTTGAATCCCCTTCATAGGAAAGACAAACATTTAGATTTTTCTTCAGAAATTGGGTTTCATGATTAAATTTTTCTAAACTTAACTGTCGAGAAGTTCAGACAAAAATATATTTAAATTATAAAAATCCACAGAGCGTTTGTCAATCAGATGAAGCTTTTCTAAAATATCATATTAATCGTAATGTTAAAACAGTCAAACGTCTGCTTTTAACTGACTTCAAAAGAGAAGACTGTCAAAGCGACTATATATTTTTTTGTACGTTTATCTCGCAAGTACTCGGCTAAAAACGAACTAATTTTAATGGTCTATTTTCGGAAAGGTAGGTTATAACCTGAGGTGGTCGTATATATGACTTTAGCAGTAGTAGACTTTAGAGTTTAGCAGCGACTCGCCCTTACCTACTCCTGCCGTCATGACGTCACGACGTGTTCTGGTTTGGAGGGTAAGGTAACCGGTAAACTCACTTTTGCTCGAAGCCTAACATCCCGGCCTTATTGGCAACGCACCATTCCACCTTTGTTGTCTCTAGGCGACGTGAATTTATTACCATCAGGAAATCCGTCTGCTTGTTTGCCTTCCCATATCATAAAAAAACCATTAATTTTATTATTATCAGAATAATGGTTATTGATGTACATATATTAATGCATAAATATTCGCCTTTTCTTTGTAATCATTATTGATGATGTTAACATAGACGAAAATGTATGCACTACTAGCTGACGATCCATACGTTGTCCTGTCCCAACTATGAATATTGAATTTCGTTTTCATATAAACCATCTCGTAATTTTAACAAACACAACAAAAAAGAACAACATCGGTTTATCCCTTCACACACGAGCAGGAAAAATAAAGATTCATTTTTATATGTATTGATGAAAGTGTAACAGAAAACTACAAAATGTCAGTGGAACCATCTTGGAATTTATTACTTTTCTAGAAAATTAGCTATACTCTGAAAAAAAGAGTTAACATATTTCCACGTGGTGATGAAATAATTGTAATCGGGTATTTGCAGCTTTTTTATATTTTTATACAAGAGGTGGCAAACGTGGTTTTTAACTTTCTATCAGGTGACCAACTTGGGTCACCTGATAGAAAGTGATAACCGCCGCCAACGGATATCCGCAGTACCAGAAGTATCACAGATGCGTTGCTGACCTTTAAGGTATAAGTACGCTCTTTTTTTAAAGTTTCCTAAGTCATATTCACCTGGGAACCTCTCTCGGGAACTGATTCCACTGATTTTTACTACTCTTCAATTATTAAGTGTCTAGTACAGTCCAAATATATCAATTTTTTTTGGATTAAAAGGTAGATATTGTCAAACATCGCCTAAAGTCACCAAAATTCATAATGGTGTGTTGTAAGCTTGATCCTGGAATATAACGAGCATAAGCGATTATAGCGACAGAAATTGGTACAACACCGATGCCAAACAGGGCGAGTATGGTACCATTTTTAACATTTCTTTATAGTCACGGTATTAGTGACAAAGCCGACGGTCACTTTTTACTCGACTTGGTAGATAAAGTTATATTCTGAATGAAGTCAGATCTAAATATTTAAAAATCATATCCTAATCCTCGTTTAAAAATAAGTCTCGTGTTGCAATATTATTACATATTTATATTCCAACACGAGACTTATTTTTAAAGGTACTTAGAACGTTAACTTATTTTTCTTTGTTACTAAACAACACAGTAGATTTACTCTAGAATCTCGATTTCATGTAGAAACACAGTACTAGCTCATTATTAACATTTAGTTCCAAAAATTTAATGATTCAAATAAAATAATTTGTTGTTTGTTATTAACTAGATTTTGATAATCCGCTAATATGGTATTTAAGAGTACATAAAATGACATACGCGTTGACACTTTCCAATTTGCTTGAAATCGAGATTCAAGAGTAATTTTACAGGTCTGCAAGGATCGTGAGATTTGGCACTCGATACTCTCTGCCTACCATTGCGTTGTGTGTATTTGATTGCTACATACCTAATATTAGTTAAGAATAATAAGACATTTTTTAATGAATTATTGAATTGACATCATTATAGTAGCGAAACTCTGCCGATGTTAATTCTGATTCTGTAAAATATGGGTATCTGAAATCATGGTCACCCTAGCCCAAGTACTTTTAATGAAAATTCATTCACCCTAATATTATATCAAATTACATATCGAGTTTTGGCGCCGTCGTGAATGAAAATGGTCGTAATTTTTTCATAGTTATTGAATTTCGTGTTTATATTGAATGAAATTAGTTAATTTAGATGGGAATTAGATAAATTTTGTTCAGTGAAAGTGCACAAATGAAGTAATCATGAAGAAATTAGTGTATCGTGTATTTCCTCGCTGCCGCCAAATCTCAATAGACGAGCTTGAGTAACAAAGCCACCGTTTTACTCAAGACCCAGACATGACTTACTGACGACTTGTGACTGATGACTAATTATAATTAATTAAAATTGAATTAAAATTTGATACAAATTTCTACTTGACTAATGGCAAAATACTAACGTGAAGGCCAATACCTAAAAAAAGAAAGAAAGAATTACATATATCGTGTTTCACCCGTGCCAAACAAAGATCAAGCTGTATTTTGCCCGAGTTTCCGAAATAAGTTTTAGACTGATTAAATAATTGTACGCCATCTTGATTCGGATTTTGATTTAAACTTTGGTAATATTACTTTTAGATTATTTGTAAAATTCAAATTGAGATGTTCGTATTTCTAAATAACAATAATAAATAATATAATATTTATTTGAACTTTTATTACTATTTAATCGCCTCTGTGGTCTAGCGGTCCGGGTGTTGGACTTGACTGCATGAGGTCCCGGGTTTGAATCCCGGGTCGGCCAATAAAAAGAAAATTGGATTTTCGCAATTTCCTAATAAAAAAATGTTGGTCGGGATTGGAAATGTGCCCGGCTGGCGATAGGCTTGTCACCTATCACATTGTGGGACTTAGTGTCTTCGGCTAGTCGTGGGTGCCCTGGTTGTACCTCTACCTACCTCTACTGAAGATACTTTTTTTTATTTGAACTTAGGTTTTCATATGATCTTTTCAACACTTTTCAACTTCTTTATACTTTTCGGTATTCGTAAAAAAATGTTAAGACAATAAAAAATCACTTTAGATAGAGGTTGTGTGTTCTTTCTTTCTTTCTTTAGGTATATTCACATTAGTATTTTGCCATTAGTCAAGTAGAAATTTGCATCAAATTTTTATTCAATTTTTATCAATTATAATTAGGTAGTCATCAGTCATAAGTCGTCAGTAAGTCATGTCTGGGTCTTGAGTAAAACGGTGGCTTTGTTACTCAAGCTCGTCTATTGAGATTTGGCGGCAGCGAGGAAATACACGATACACTAATATCTTCACAATTACTTCATTTGTGCACTTTCACTGAACAAAATTAATCTAATTCCCACCTAAATTAACTAATTTCACTCAATATAAACACGAAATTCAATAACTATGAAAAAATTACGACCATCTTCATTCACGATGGTGCCAAAACTCCAGGTTGTGTGTTTCAGTTCTGTGCAAAATAAAATTGACTATCTATAAAAAAAATGTTTTTAATACAGCGAACAAGCATACGACTCTTCGGATGGTAAGATACAGCCGTAGTCTATACAGACCATAGATCAGGAGTGTGCAAACTTTTTTGACCGCAGGCTGGTAAATTTAAAAAAAAAATCTAGTGGCAGGCCAGTAAATTAAAATAAATCCTGAGGCGGGCCAATTATTAAAACACCTAAAAAGAGCTGTAAATATAACGATTATAAAATGTTGTATGAAGATAACATAAGGCATTTTTTTATTTTTACAAACTTTTATTAACATAAAATCGATTTATGAAGTCTTAATATATGAAATATGCATCATATATGTTTGAAGTATAGATTCAGTATCTTAACTGTTAAAATTTCAATAGTCTTTTAACTTTTAAGGAGGTTCACATTTTTTCTGAAAAAGAAACGCTAGGCGTGCCGGATTAAAACCTCTCACGGGCCGGATCCGACCCGCGGGCCGCAGTTTGCCCACCACTGCCATAGATGTTACAGGTGCGTCGATGTCCTCTCGCTGGGATGTTGACTTTAATGTATTGTTGTTGGTTATGGCATTTAATCTTTGCTCGCCTCTTACGAGCTGCCAGGCAGTAAGGGCATACGATCTTTTCTACAAAGGGGACTGGGACCAAACCGATGAAATTTATATATTGCAGTTCTTTTCTTTGCCAATGAAACCGTTTTAGTAAGCTCAAATGCGATTTGTTATCAAAGTAAGATATATAAAATCACTAATAACATTAAGTAACGGAACGTAAATATTAATGTTTACCAAACTAATAAAGTTGGGATTATCAAAACCCTTTACTATTTGTGAAAGAGTTTTACGATAAATCTATTAGAATGTAAAACCGGGCATAAAAGGGTCATCCCCTACCTACCTCCCACGCCTTACGCCCCCTATGATCACACGCAAATTCCAACTTTGCTCTTAGCCCGGATTTATTTAGCGTAAATTTTAAAATTCAAAATTCACTAGCGCAAACCGTAATCACTAACTGTTTCTTTTTATGGTTTTAATGGAAACCTTATTGCCTTTCCTTTTACGTTTTCAAAAGCGTTCAAAGAGCTTTAAAGTTACTTAAAGGGAAGCTATAAAGCTTACGCCCAACTCGTGGGCTTTCTTGAACTTTCTGTTTGAAAAGGTTAAATTGAGAGAAGGGATTATTGATTAGGGTATAGTGTAAAGAAGGCATTATAAATTATTGACCGGCGGATTTTATCCAATCAACTGGCTGACTAATGGAAGCTCCGTTAACGAATGGCTCTGTGAACTACAGAACATATTCAATTATAACATATACTGCGCGTACATGGTAGAGGTAGAGCTAGCAATATTTGACGTAACATATTTGCATCGGAAATAGTTTTTAGTGACGTGTATGTTTTTAAGTAATGATTAAAAATTCATAAAGTTTTGTTTTATGTGTGATTGTTACCGTTGTTTTTTGTGATAATGGAAGGCAAACAAGCACACAGATTTCCTGATGGTAAGAAATTCACGTCGCCTCTACACAGGCGCAAGAGTGTTAGGCTTATTGAGTAAGTCTACTGGCTACTCAACCTTCCGGACCAGTACGTGCCATTGCTATTATGGCAGCAGGAATACGTGAAGCGGTGGACCCATATAATTTGTTACATAGCTTTTTTCATTTGGAATGACTCATGTATTGCCAACCTCGCGGTGCTTACAACTTCACCGGGCTTTGTGGGCCGAATAGAGTGCTCAGCCCGAGACATCATTATTTAGATTGATTAGACAGTTCTCTACAACACCAGCAACAAGGGCTGTCTCCTGGGAACCATACCTTGGCTTGGTGCTGCGTTCTGGTTACTGGGTGGACTTCATGGAGGAGTAGTGGCGGCTCGTCGCTCGGTGTTAGGCACCGGGCGCAAGGGAGATCTTTACTCTACCACCAATAGTCTTGTTTGTAATTATCCATTTAACCCATGCTCGCTTCTTCCGTGCTGCTAGGTTACATACATATACAGTATAACACAAATGATTCTGCACGGAGGACCCAAACTGACACAATGGAGAATTATGTCACTTCTATTATTGCAGCTATTTGTGACCGGAGAAATTCAATTTACTAGGTGCTAGAGTTTCGCAGCGACTCGCCCGGATTGGTACCACCACCTTACCTATTACTGCCACCATAACGTCCAATGCTTGCCGTTGGTGTGTTCCAGTTTGGAGGGTAAGGTAACCGGTAAATTTACTTTTGCTCGAGGCCTTACATCCCGGTCTCAGATTGGCAAAGCGCTTTTGGTGTCTCTCATCAGGAAATCCGTCTGCTTGTTCGCCTTCCACTGTCATAAAAAAAATACTTTTAGGTGGACCACTTGCTTGTTTGCTTCCTTTTCTGTTACAAAAATATCTTCCTTTTTAAAACGAATGGAATGAGGGCGAGAAAATTTTAATTATTTTTGTCGGAATCATTTATTTTGGAGCAACGACACGTCAGAATAAACCTTAAATACAGAAAAGGGTTTCCGTGATTATTTTCGCTGTGTAAGAGTTTAGACGTGTATTGTGTCCGTGAACTGTATGTCAGCGAATATTAAAGTAGCATGATTCGGAAAATGTTACATAGTTACTAGCTGACCCGGCAAACTTCGTTTTCTCATTTTATTTTTAGAGATTATTCTAGCACAAAAAATAAATAAATTTAGGTGGACAAACTTTATTTCTTAGGGGGATGAAACATATTGAGTGTGCATATAAATTGTCATCAAAATTGGTCTATTTCGGATTATATTAATTCAGATTGACTGTTCTACAAAGAGGACACGGACCCAAATTGGTAAAATTGTTTTTACAAACTACATACTATTTCCAAAACAATTTACTTTGGCAGTAGTTACCCAGCTTCAATAAAGTTTATGTTTGTCTACCAGATCATATCTCATTTCCCTCCTCATTTCTACCTACCTCGTATTTCTTATATAGTTATTGCAACTATTTATTCAGCTTTTGACATCTGTCAAATTCATATACGAGTATGTACAGGTAGCCATCTTTTTTATTCTTATTGTAATATTGTATTTTTTTGTTTTGCGTTAGTCTGGGTTTTGATTTTTAATAGAGTGCTTGTTGTTTTCTTCTGATGACAGGAACAAAACTGGCAAGTTTACTGCATGAACTGACCACAGCAAAAAGGTTAAAGTTAAAGTTAATATTATATATTTTATAGTTTATTTACCTAGGTACTTTCTTCAAAGGCCATAGCCACTAATGCGATTGCTTTGCATTTTAATTTTGTTGATACCTAAGAAGAGGCGAAGTATGGAAAGTCGGAAATACAACAGCATTATAAAATGTTTGATGCATATAAAGGGTTCATTCATTTATTTATTTAATTGATAACTTAACAATTACATCATGTAGCAATGGGGTTACCAAATCCCGATACCAAGAAAATATTATAATTTCATAAATTCCAATGTTTTACGAGATATTTTTTATATTAAAGATAAACAGAGTTTTTCGTGAAATTCTATTGAAGTTGTATTTACATAATAACTTTTGTTGAGTTTTGTTTTGTAAGGCAATAAAGGAATGTTTGTAATTTCTACGACTAGCCCACGCTGTAAAAACTTTCATTAAATGAATTCTTCTAGACTGAAACCCATCATAATATTATGATGTTCAATTTATTAAAGACCAGCTCAACATAATTACATACCGTCACGTCGTTGATATATTTTAGAAAATATATGAAATAAGCTTTAAAAGGCAGCAGCCATCTTAAGCATGTGCAATGTGCATTGATACGTTTAGGTAACTTTCAATTCAAATTTTATCATACTTACATTCGCAGACGCGTTTAATTTGCTCATATTTTTTGATAAAAATGTCATTGACTACGAAGTTGGCACTTGACATCCAGAAGTTATACTAGGGTAATAAAGATATCAAATGTACCCTGTGTACTATGTCAAAGAAATTAAGACTATCTTCTTCACTTCTGATTGGAAAATATATTTGATAAGTTGTTTTTCGTCAGAGGTTCAAAATATTGTATAGTAGCCGTTTTGGCTTGGAATCAGAAAGAATACACAAACATACACATTGTACCACCTTACTTATAGTCTGACCAATTTTAGTCTAGCTTTAATCCATTAGAAAATGTCCTTGGAGATCGTTGGTGATCTTATATCTCTGCACTAAAAAAAGTATATTAAATTAACTGTACATTACAAGGCCAAAAATTATTATCTAAAATCTAGATAATGTTGGAAACCTCTTCGATATTTGTTGCTTGATTATCACAGTTGTTGGTACCTACATGTCTTGACATATATTTTAATTAATAATAGATCATTTAACGTAATAAAAAAAGCAAGAAAAGAGCTCCAATTTTTACGTCTACGTCGTTTAAGTTAACGAAAATTAGATTATTAAGCATTACTTAAAAACCACTTATCGCATTTTGAACAACTTTTTGAGCCCTCTCTAAATTATGAAAATCCTTATCAAAACGAAAAAAATAGAATCTATTCATAATTCGCGGAAAAATAGCGTAACGAACAAAAAACGGACGATTTAAGAACTTTCTCTGTTTTGGAATCGATAAAAAAATTGCAATCAATAAAAGTACAATAAAAATGAATATTCGAGACCTTCGTAAGTCATATAGTGGATAGAGACTAACATTTTATGTCAAACACAAATAAAAATAAACTGTCCGAAATTGGCTTAAAGAGCCCTAGAGCCCGGTGCTTAAGCCTTTCCTGCCTTAAACTTGTAAGATTTATGTACTACAGATAATGTCTCCCGTAACTGACGATCTGGGACATAAAACACTTAATATCTCGATTCTTTACGTTTTTAAAATAATCTTGGCATTATAAAAGTAAAGAATGTCCCTAGATTTCTTACTAGCTGTTTACCCGTGACTTTATCAGCGTAGAATGGTTAGTTTTCACACAAACGTTCATCCTATTACAGAATTTTGGGGGTAATGAGTGAACAAATTAGCCAGTGTTTAAACTCGTATTTATAGGCATACGTATATGAGCCATAATAAATAACTATAGTACAGTAACAATTACTGTAACTAGATACCTAATTACGAATCTTTTATCTTTGTAGTCGTTTATAACTGAGCTTTTTACTTTAAAAAATATTAAAATTTATTTTGAAGGCAAAAAAATACTAAAATAAAATTGTGCCACCATGAAAGTTTTTTAAGTCTACAAAAAAATATAAAGCAAAATGATACGAATAAAATTTTAATGCAAATTTATTAAGATTAAAGGTTTCGAAATATGTAGCCAAAGTTATTACTCAAAATTGTAAAATATGATATGTAAAGGTACAATTCATTTTTATTTCCTTTTCGGTTCGAATCCAATACCACACGAAGTTGTGGATAAATATTCGCAGTCGTTATTTACCTAAATGGCGTATTCGTCCGATATTTACCTTCGTATGTTCGGAATAAAAGCATTACTAAATTATTTTTTTATTACTCTTTTGACGAATTGTTTAGGTAGGCTCTTACGGTCATATTTTTGGCAATTACTCATTTAGTGTTTTGTTTGGAAAATACGTCTATCGGAGATGTATGGGAATGTAGTCTCAATTATTGTCACGTTCCATTAATTTGATAGTGGCGGCAATTCTGCTGCGACAAAGAAAAAGAAGTTTTTGATTACAACAGAATTGTCTCAACTTTAATAAAATCATTTTTATTTTGCAGTAAAAAGAAACAATCAAATTATTTATCAACGTTTTATTCGACAGTTCTTAATCACTCTATTACCTTAGATGCTAGGCCTATTTACAATATTCATCTCTATACATTAAACAATAACTTTGACACATTTATTTTTACATTATAGCATACAAACACGTAGTTCCGGATTAAACATCGGCTAAAACGTCGCAACCGACAACTGACGTTGATTTTTTGAAAAAATCACAATGGTCATTAATTAGTGTTTCTGCTGTTCAAAACCCCTTTCTGAAAATTTACTACGAGACCCTATGATTAATCCGGCCCTTCGAATACGAAAGTTCACTCTTCCAGTTTTAGTGAATATGTACACATTTTTTAAGGTTAATAATTTATAATTCTAATCCAGTAAGATCACAAATTAAATCTAGAAACCACATCTTATGATTATAAACTTTATAAAAACTTTATGATATTTTGTCTAGGGAAAATTCCGATCTCCGAAACGAATTCATAATAATCATAAAATTAAAAAACGTTCAATAACAAATCAACCATTCTCCTCCCTTACTTAAGTATAAGCTAACTAAAGCTGATTTGCCAAGTTATTTCTCATCACTAGATGATAAAATCAGTGTAATGTCTCCTCCTATCGAACAAAACTTCCTAGAAAAATACATGGAGTTTACAGATGCTATTATTTTCTCTGCTGATGATAACATTCCAGTAAAAAAATGCAAACAATATCGACCATCACCACTATGGTGGGACTCCGAATGCTCAGATATGACCCAACTACACAACCAGGCCGAACGTCAATACAAAAGAGCCATGTCAATGGATAACTTTATATATTATAAACAAGCCGCTTATATATTATAAAATTGCGGCTCAAGCAAGAAGGCTGTTTGTTAAAAAAAAATAAGGCTGACTAAATTTTTTTTTTTGACTGACTAAAGTTGCCATGTTCGTTTACAGTATATGAACTATCAGAAAGAGCGCATTGAACGAAGCCTGAACAAGTGGACGGGTATGCTTGTTAAAAAACCTGAATATAGTTAAATTTAGTATATGGCGTATAGACACCTTGGAGCACTTTTCCGTATATTTAGTGACATAGGTTACGATATCTCAGCCCGAAATGTTGCAGTGTGGCAAAAATGTTGAATGGAAGGGGGTCATTGAAATACTGATCTTTAAAACCATCCAAAGCCCAGTTTATACATAGGCATAGCAGAACGAATTCCCTGATTCGAGCAGGATAAGCAGAAAAAGCATGTTACAAAGATGGATTTGTTATGATGAATATGTAGCGCTACGTGCAAAAATGACATTAAATATGCTTACGTACGTAGCAGTTTACTTTTACAACCTAGCAAATAAGTAGGTAAAATTGTGTTTTTCGTAAACCAGCAAATTATATGAAAAACAAACATCAGACGCTGGTAAAAACAGCGACTTTGAAATACCGGATGGGTGTTGTGAAAAAAGATAACATGTGTGCGTATACCAATTAAAATGCGATTAACGCTAGCATGAAAATTATTTTCAAACTACTATAATGTAAATATATGAAATATGTTTTTTTTATAAAGCCAAAACGTGTTCAATACTGTCTAATATTATTTAATGTAAGTACGGTTTGTCTCTTGTAGAAAAAATTAACAAAAACTAATATCTTTTTATGACTCAGGTTATAATCAATTTTCAATAACATTTGCACGTGTAATTCATTAAATTAGTTTACATTATGAAATCTTAAACAAAGAGTGGCCTAGCTATATCGTCTAACAATATTTATTGAGCTGAAGATAAAACCTACTTCTTATGTTCGATCTGTTCTATTCTATCTAATTGTCTATGAATATAACGTATCAATATTGAATATTTAAAATTTATTAGTTCTTAACTAAGAGGTCAGTCTTCAATAAGGTTACGTTTCTATACAATAGGACCGCTTAGTCGCTCTGAAAAACTTTTTGATGGCAGTGAAGTTTTTTTTTATGTAGACAACATAGTCTAAAGCAGAATGTGACTTTGTCTTACATTGTGTGACCCTTACCACGAGTTTATGGTGCTAAAACCTAATTGCGTTCCGTAAATTATTTCTAATGACAATTTGAACAACGCTTCTTGTGGTAACTGGAAGAACGAAACTCACACGAAACAGACCATGAGAAAATAAATTGTAATGTACTCATAGTAAAGGTTCTGGGCCTGCACAATGACGTTTTAAAGCTGTATTACTGCAACTTTTTAATTTGCCTACCTTAAACCGCGCCTTGCGTGCCCTAAGATCGTTTTTCCCGCCTACTAATATAATTAATATTGTACACATTTGTAACTAACACTTACATTTTCCTTCAACTTTTACTCATATAATACAAAACCAATTAGTGTTGGTGATAATAATTTTTGAAATAATGTTGCTTCAAGGTGTCAAGGTAAAGGTTTGATTTATGGTTTATATAAAGGGTACGAGTTTAACTCGAATTTTAAAGTATAAAATTTCAGAGCGACCAGTAGTAAGTAGTAGTAGTAAATACTTCTAACATGAACATATTTATAACGACGGTTCGAAAATTAAATCGGATCCAGACATTTTCATAAAAGTTTATCAATATCACGATGCGAGTTAGATTCTCCGAATTCCCCTAATTTTCCAAGTTGACTTCAGGCTCCTGTGAGGAGTAAACCAATGTTGAACTTGCAAAGGTGCTCATAATATGAGGTTAACAAAGTTCTATTCGTTACTTTGATCTACGCAAGTATCTTATTATAAGATTTGTGCTTGTTTAGTTTCCTATTCTCTATAAAACCATTGTTTTATGCTATCCTAGTACACTCACAGTAAATTCCTTACTAATACCTTACAAATGTGGGAAACTTTCGTTGTCCTAGAAAACCGATACCCGAATTAACTTTCCAGTAGTCGATAGTTGCTAGTGGTAAGGCCACACCGGCCAAATTGTAATTAACTATTTAATTAGAATTGTTAACATTTGTAACAAGGGATATAATTATAATTTTTAATTTAAACATATTCCAAACTTTCATCTTCACTATTAATAAAATTAGGGATTCTTGTATACTTAAGTCCTTAACAATTTAAAGACTAGATTTAATATATGTACCTACCTATTTACTTAAATTGAAAAGGTATCGTTAATTTTTTGGCCAGTACTATTTATACTACGTACACTTTAATATAGCGTAAATTCGAAAAACTCTGATTTACTAGGCGTAGGTGGTGATTCTGATTACACAAACTGTACTAAACTAAATTAAAACATTTAATGCCTTAAAATAATGTTTTCTACTCTCTAGACACTTAAAAAAATACAGAAGGTTTAACATTATTTTAGTTTTTAAACTAAAATAGTTTAAGACAATTATTTTAAACACATAGTAAGTTTAGTATAGGATGTGCCAACAGAATTCCCACTATTAACTAAATATTTTGGATATGTAATATGAATTTGTACAATTTGATGATAATTTTTTTGAAATAACTATTCCTAAAATTCAAAAATAATGTAATTCAATAATAATAATAATAAAACATTTTGGAGTAAACTACCGAATACTGTATAAAAACAGACAAACGTATAATGATAACCACCAGTTGATACTTAAATCTGAAACAAAAAAAGTAATTAGATTCAGTTATTTACATTATCGCCTCTGTGGTCTAGAGGTCCGGCATCGAATTTGACTTCTTGAGATCCCGGATTCGATCTCCGAATCAGGCAACAAAAAAAAATAGAAAATGTGTATTTTAAATATTCTTATAAAAATAACGTCGCTCAGGATTGGATATGTGAGACTATCACATTGTGGGACTAAGTGTCTTTGGCTAGTCGTGGGTGCCTTGATTGTGCCTCTGCAACCCTGTCCGGAGATATGGGCGTGAAGATACTTTTTTTAAATTATTATATACAGCTATTTATGTATTACTAGTAATCCCGGCAAACTTTGTAAGGACTGTGTGTTTGTTATTTATTTTTTCAAATGTTTTAATACTTATTCTGCTATTCGAGGTTCTGGCAGATATTAAAACCCAAATAGTATTTAAATGCGTTCAGCAGTACTCGAGCTTCTTTGGTGATTCACTAACACGACACAAGAGACTGGACATACATGTGTCCGGTCCAGTTGGTAAAACTTAAAATTGTTATTACTTATTATATCGTCATCTGGACACGCCAAGACTTCACGCGTGTCCACATGGTTAAATAAACATAAAATTACTTTTATGTTACTACATTACAATACTATACTTTCCCCGTGTTGGTCAGGGCTCCTTTGGCGAGCATAGGCTTATAGTCCCTAACACCGTGACATCTGACTAGGTGGAAGAGTTTCGCAGCGACTCACCCGGATTGGTACCACTGCCTTACCTACTCCTACCGCCATAACGTCATGACGTGTTCCAGTTTGGAGGGTAAGGTAGCCGGTAAACTTACTTTTTCTCAGGTTGGCAACGCACCATTACCACCTTTGGTGTCTCTAGGCGGCTTGAATTTCATACCATTAGGAAATCCGTCTGCTTGTTTGCCTTCCAATATAATGAAAAAAGGTAAAATTTTAAGTTTCACCAACTGGACACACGTATGTCCAGTATCTTGTGTCGAGAATCACCCTTTTGTTTTAACTCTATACTTACCATAGGGTGTAATAAAATACAATTTTAGTTTTTAAGTTACGAACGCCAATAAACTCGATAATATATTTTCAAAATGTAATCAGATTAAGGATAAAGAATATTTGTTTTGGATGTCAAAGAATACCATTATTCCGAGGTGAAATCAGACCAGATTGACTTATAATTACTTTCCTGAATATGGTTTCAGAGTCATAACGTTTCCGCTATTATATCGAGTGCTTAGTTATTTCATATTAGAGCCTATATTTTCATCAAGCCACAGCTAGCGTTGCCAATAAGTGCTAGATTTATTTCCCACAGGGACAACATTGCTGTGCTGATTTGATATTATTTCCTAATTTAGGTGTTTTTGAAGTGAAAACTTCTTTAGCGGCGTTGCGCACTTTTTTGGAATAGGTAAGAACTTCTAAAGATAGTCAGATCGAAAATTCGTAAGACGGCGCAGGGCGCTTGCGCGAATGTTCGTGTTGTCATGTTTGTGTACGATAGCGCAATAAATGAATCTTGTATTCTACCACATAAATAATAGTACTTTCTGATAATTAAAGGAATTCGTGCAAAATTATTCGCTAACCATTCCAAAATATCAACGTTAATATTCAAGTTTTCACTTCTGCCGGCACTCCCGGAGTGCAACCCGTCGTTTTTTAAAATTATTTTTCGATGTAACTATGTCTTTTAATTTATTCATTGTCTTAGAAGTCACATACATATGTTTTATACGCTATTGAGAAATAGTTGATAATACAGGCTTTTGAATTCTAATAAATGAATGCGAATGTTACGAAATCGGGTAAAAAGTAGCACACGAAGTTAACATTCCTATAAATTTTCTAACCGGTAGTAAAACATATAAACGTGATTACTTGTGGAACTTTTGTCGAGTTATTTAGGTCAAAAGAAAAGAGAATTTCGAGTCTCAGTTTATCTAATTCGAGATCAGATGGGATTAGATCTTCCTAGGTAATAGAGTGCTGAACAGTAGCTCGCCTGGATAAAATAACGAGGGATGTCAAGCTGTAAGTTCAGCAACTACCCTGCCCAAAAATAAAATCTGAAACATGACAGTAGCGAGTACTAACTATACTTGATACTTTCCATGATCGGACCTAGATAAAACTTCTAGATATTTGTATTTGAAAAAAAACCTACTTGTACTATTTTACGTATCACTTATTCCTTTTTCTCTAAATAAACTACACAACAAAAGTATCTTCGCACCCTTATATCCGAATGGGTAGGCAGGGGTTTACCTAGGGCACCCACGCCTAGCCGATGACACTAAGTCTCACATAGTGAATATAAATAAAACACGTTATTCTTTTTGTTACCAAACCTGGGAATTGAACCCGGGACCTCATGAAGTCAAGTCCTACACCGAACCGCTAGACTCAAAAGACGATTAAATAGGCTATATAATATTTTTTTATTCAGTTTTCATCCGTTCAGTTTGTATGGTAAAAGTTAAAATTTTTTTCCTAAATTCCTCGAAGTATAATGGGATTAAAATATCCATCTCCTGGTTTTTAGCTACCTCCACAATTATTTTCAGCCTAATCGGTTCAGTCGTTCTTAAATAATAAAAAGTGTAACTAAGACGATTTTCTTTTATACATCTATATCAGTAGGTACAAGTGTTTTTTTTTTATTTAAAATATACATACAGCTATGGAGATAATTGGTTGAGATGCCGCAACTTATTATGATAACATTGTTAGCCACTGAGTTGACCTACAACTGCGGCCGGGACCAAGCTAGGTAAATGAAATTATAATTTTGATAAAGTGACTTACGTACTTAGTTGGAGAACTTTTCTTCACCTTTATAAGTCACTTTGAAGGAAAATTATGAGTAATGTCTAATGTTCAGTTAACTTCAACGTGTAGTAAAGTTTCAACCTTCAATAACACTTACCTACGGCGAAGTTTCGTACGCCTAATACTGAAGCCACTTCTGGCTGCTCCATATCGAAAATGAGTTCAGCACGTGCCGCATAGAGGTTATAAATACTCGCTATGCAGGTTAACCTTAAAGTGCCTCTTTCGAACGCTTCGTTTCGAACTACGAATATGGCTTCACCTACCGACGGCAGGCGGTTATCGGGCCCCAACCTTTCATATATAGTTTTTGCTTCCTTTGGTGGTTTTCGTATTTCTTCTTTATGGATATTAATGTACGATTCATCTAAGTATTGGAGGCTGTTGTCGTCATGAAATATATTGAAATTATCCTCTTCAGGCTGTTCGGTTGTGGTGATTTCGACTTTTAATGGCGGGTCCCATTTAAACCAGTCTGGAAGCTCGTGGACAAAAGAATCCATATCGATCTGCAACAATATATTTTATATTATTTTCTTTTGTAATCATTCCTAATATTTTCACGCCCGGGGATACTGGCTGGAAGAGGTTAGCAGAGGTACAACCACGGCTAGCCGAAGATAGTAAGACCCACAATGTGATAGGTGGCAAGCCTATCGCCAATGGGGCAATATCGAATCACGGGGAACGCTATTTCTTATCACAAAATTGAAAAAACACATTTGCTTTTGATTGCCCGACCCGAGATTGAACCTGAGACCTCATGAAGTCAAATTCAACACCGGACTGCTAGACCATAGGGGTGGTAAATCAACTTTAGCTCCAACCTATTTCTGGTCAAAGGTCTTGATTGTCGTGCGTGTCATTGTCTCGCGCTTCTTCGTCTGCTACTGTAACCTCAGTTCTCGCCATTGTCTTTGGTGTCTGTACATGCCGTCTAATAACATCAGGATATCTGTATTTTGTTTTACTTCCAAAACCATTTTTTTATGATATTGGAAGCCAAACAAGCCGACAGATTTCCTGATGGTAAGAAATTCACACCACCTAGATACATCAATGGTGGTAATGGTGCGTTGCCAACCTGAGGCCGAGATGTTAGGCCCCGAGCAAATGCAAGTTTACCGGCTTACCTTACCCTCCAAACAGGAACACGTCATGTCATTATGGCGACAGGAATAGGTAAGGCGGTGATACCAATCCGGTTGAGTCTCTGCGAAACTCTACCACCTAGTCAGATGTCCAGTGGCGGATTATCCATAGGGCAAACTAGGCAATTTCCTGGGGGCGCAATGTTATGAGAGCGCGGATCTGAATAAAAAGGAGTATGATGCTAGTGTTATCTCTCAAAACTACTTAATCAATTTCGACAAAATTGTTTAAACATAGATCTAAAATTTTCCCTGAATATCCAAAAGTCACAAACTAATACTTTATAGGTATAAATAGGTGTCCGCCCATTAAATTTAACTTTTTTTTGTCTGGGGCGCTCTTGACAATTAATCCGCCTCTGCAGATGTCACGCTAGTGACGGTAAGCCTACGCTCACCTTTTACGAGCTGCCTGGCAGGAAGGCCGATGGTCTATTCTGCAAAGGAGCCCGATTCAACACGTGGAAAAATGAATATGAAGTTAAGAATAAACCAAATATACGTTACAGTTTTCCTATTATGCTAACTTCCGCAATTTTCTAATTTAGTAATTATTTTTGATGAATTTATTTTAGAACTCATAAAAGTTTCGTAGACTTGAACAATATTGAAGCATTACACGAAAAAAATATTATTTGAAGCTGAATAAGTTCGAATTATCTAATAACATTAATTTTATTATGTTTTCTTATATACTTGAAAGCTATGTTAATATTTCTTATGAATTCTATGTTGTGAATAAAAATAAACGTTGAGCAAAATAAGAAATACTGGTGTATTATTTATTAAGTAGATATTTTAATAAAATAATATATCAATAAAGTTATTTCCGCGACCGACTAACCTTCACACTGCCCTGTCACACTGGTGTGACGGTAAAGAAAAAAAATTACTTACTTTCACATTAGTGTGAAGGAAAGGAAGGTGAATTTCTGACCATAACACTGTTTAGACTTGAGTCCTTTTTCCTTACGTTCCCACTAAAGTTATGGACTAACCTTCACACCGTTTCACTTTACGAGTTGTTAGTAATTAATAAAAAGTATCTTCACGCCCATATCCCCGAATGGGTAGGCAGAGGTACAACCAGGGCACCCACGACTAGCCGAAGACACTAAGTCCCACAATGTGATAGGTGGCAAGCCTATCGCCAACCGGGCACATTTCGAATCCCGACCAACATTTTTTTTTATTAGAAAATCGGAAAAATCCAATTTTCTTTTTGTTGGCCGGATCCGGGATTCGAACCCGGGACCTCATGCAGTCAAGTCCAACACCCGGACCGCTAGACCACAAAGCGATAATTAATAGTTAGTAATTAATCTCTTCTTTAAATAAGTACTAGATGTACATCATTTACAAATGGTAAAGATATCAATATTCTACCATACATTTATTAGTTCACCAACTCTTGTACACTACATAATACTTAAAAAAATACTACCAAATATTTTTTTCGCTATTTCGCGTACAGTTAAAATTTGCTAAGCATATCGTAAAAACATCAGCTACGTGTTTTATCAAAATCAACTCTCAAAGGACGGTAATAGGGGACGAATTTTTAAATTAAAATCGATTCTACACTGACAAAGTCGCGGGCAAACGGCTAGTATTATTTACTGATACAGCTAGAGCTAGTAATACTTACTGTTTGTAAGTACATAATACTAAAATACTCGTAGCGAATCATTTTGTGTCTACTTCACGTTCAAAAGAATGAACTTATTTTGATGAAATTAAGCTCATCCTCCAGTTGCCCGAAAACAAAGTGGCGTGCGGCAGCCTATTGTGAATTTTTTAACGTTTGAAAATTCCTTACGGATACCCGCCGTTATTAAGGGCGGGAGGCAGGTTATGTTTGACTTAAACTCGCTACAAACCGAACGATAACATTCCCCGCGCTCGGCTGGGATCGGTTTCAGTTTCACCATCCCAGCCTATGGTACATAACGAAATCACATCAATCTTCGGACTCGTTAGGAAGTAGGTAGGTAATTTTAGTTCATTCAAATTTGCGTACATTCATAGTAGTAGGGGAGCCCGCGATGCGAAATGTGTAGTAACTCCAGCGTAATTGGGACCCATTGCACTTTGTCAATTAAATAGTGGAGAGTAAAAAAGGTCATGTAAGGTTTTTCTTTTTAGCGGTGCGTTAAGTGTCTAGAAGCTAAAATAGCAATTTCAGTCACTTGATCATAGCCGAACTCATCAAATATTAATAATGTATATCCCTAATGTGTCTCCGATGACAGAAATATGTCAATCAGACAGATTGCTGTAATAGACAATTAACACATATGACTTGGTTTTTGAAAGTTTCTGAACCTCCTACTCCCGTACGTCTTGTTAAAATCATCAGAAAATTTAAACATAGACTTATTGGCATGTAATAAGCCCGCCGTACTTTAATCTGACACGCTCGAGTATATTTTCAAGCCAAAAAAATTAGACAGACAACCCTACATGCGCGTCTCTATGTAGAGATTTGATACATAATGGAGGTGTTCAACCATGGTACAGGGTATCTCCCATACCTTAATCTGACGCGCCTGAGCTAGTCCAAAAATCCCCTCTTGGGCTCCCCTACTATAGATACTTTCTTCAACTTATACGTTTTCTTCTTCACTACATAGTATAAAACAAGGCCACTTTCTGCTGTCTGACGCTGCTCAACGGATTTTGATGCGTTTTTTATCAATAGATAGATGATTCAGAACCAAGGTTTATATATGTATAACAACGTAGAAATTTCTCCACCAGTGCGAAACTGGGAAGAGCTGCTAGTAAATCTTATCTTATATATAAAATTCTCGTGTCACAATGTTAGTCTGCATACTCCTCCGAAACGGCTTGACCGATTTTGATGA
>NJDC01003318.1:136172-150987 GCA_002245475.1 Calephelis virginiensis
AAACCTCATACACAACACCTTAATATTATGGCGGTCATATTGTACGAATTTAATGATTAACCCTTTCACATTATACCCTCGTGATAAAAATACCAGTATGTCCATTAAAACAATAAAATATGATAAATATGAACAATGGTGTCTCATAGCTGCCTGTTTGTTTCTAGCTGGCTTAAAAAAGAGAGGTAATTTGTTCGACTACATGTATTTATTTATCTGGGGGCTCGGTAGTGTTTCTGCCAAGACGACTAAACGCTTTAACTCTACAAGCTATAGATTCAAAACTTGGCTGTTGCGCCACCATGCCATGGGTGTTGGGTAAAAAAAGTGTTCACCGATCATTACTTTTTAATTACGTTTTTTTATCATATAACTAATAGTGTTAACACGGTTAAGCCATATTATTTTAACTAAATTATAAAGTTGTGTTAGAGCGTTTAAAGTCAGAAGCTATCTCTACATGATATCTGCTAACTTTTTCGCAGCTACATAATACCTCCTTGACAACATTTTCCCCCGAGTTGGTCCGGGCTTCTTTACAGAATAGACCATCTGTCTTCCTGTGCTAGGCAGCTCGTAAAAGGTGAGCATAGGCTTACCGTCACTAACACGGTGACATCTGATTAGGTGGTAGAGTCTCGCAGCGACTCGCCTGGATTGATACCACCGCCTTTCCTATTCCTGCCACAATAATATTGCGCTTGCCGTTGAAGTCTTCCGGTTCAGAGGATAAGTTAGACGATAAACTTACCTTTGCTCGAGGCCTAACATCCCGGTCTATGGTTGGCAACGCACAATTACTACATATGTAAGCGGCGAGAATTTATTACCATCAGGAAATCCGTCTGCTTTTTTTCCTATCAGTGTCATAAAAAATCAGATGAGTGAAAGATCCTATTCCATTACCAGATCAGCTAACTCCATGTAATAACAACTTAGCATTCTCATCCGACTTACACATACTACATAGTGCTTGCAAAATTTCAGCTTAATTGTTGGCAGGGAAGTAGATTAAATTCTACTTGCGGGATCCCAACGGGAAAACAGATATTGCAAGTTAAACAAAAGCTTGAAATCATATGCAATAATCCAACCAAGGCTAATAATGTTGTTTTTTAGTGGATTCGGAAGTCAGACAAATAATAAATACTTGTCGCTTCTTAAAGTGGTAGGTATTTATAACTTTAGGATAAATTAGGGAATTAACAGTATTTTCACGTTTTCGTTTACAAAATAATTGAGTGAGAACGGTCACGAAAAACGCTAAAGCAGAATTAACATGCCTAAGAGGTAAATTTGTTTCAAGGTTGGTTGAAGCACTTTTTAAAATATTCTTAACAACACAGTGTTATTATTATACAATACATTATACTAGACATAGCAGGATTAGGAATAAAAATATACAAAATATGAATCGAATGTTTCAACTTTCAATCGAGAGCGATACTCTAAATTGCCCAACCGGGGAATCAATGCCAACACCGAACCAGAATGCCACAATTTTTAATTTTCTAATAATATTCTTAATTCTTGCAATTACACCCGACATAACCGGTAAACTTACTTTTGCACAAGGCCTAACATCCCGGCCTCAGGTTGGCAACGCACCATTACCACGTTTGATGTCTCTAGGCGGCGGGAATTTTTTAGCATCAGGAAATCCGTCTGTTTGTTTGCCTTAAAATACCATAAAAAACCTAGCTGTATTGTAACTAAGAACCATCTCGATCACCTTAACTCTCAAACGAAAATGTTCGCATCTAAGTCGGTCGATTTGTTTAGAAGTTATGATGACACTGACAGACATATACACCTACAGACACGTCAAACTCCTCCTTTCCATTAGGGGTTAAAAACATCGTCGTCCAAGTATAAGGAAGTGGCAGTTTGACGATAGGTTTATCACCTATCACATTTAAATCCTAATACAATTATTTAAATAAGGGTTGCCGCAACGTAACGCCTTCTTCACATTGTTAAAAACAATGGAAGAGGTATTACTTAAGGTTTCAAATTCAAAAATGAATATTATCATTTGTGGAGATTTTAATTTTAATATATTGGAAAAACCTTCCCTGTCTTGTAGATTTCTCAATATGTTTAAATCATATAATTTACAAAATTTATTCTTGGAACCCACTAGATTAACGGCCACTAGTGCTACTTGCTTAGATAACATTTTTACAAATATATCACCAGTTAGCTGTTCAGTTATAAATGAATTAGATTCTGATCACTGTGGTCAATTAGCTATTTTTCCTATGAAAATTGAGAAGTCTCAAAAAAATTATATTGCTTTTAATCCAATAAATTCTAGTCGATTAGAACACTTTCGGAATAATGTATTAGAAAAATTGCCAAATCTACCTTATAACAATGATCCAAATAAATTATTTAATTTGTTATTTAAATTAATTGACACCGAGCATAATAAAGTATTCATACACAGGAAAAAACTTATAGAAAAACGGGCGTGTTTCAGTAAGTGGTCAACAACCGGTATATTAATAAGTAGAAAACGGTTATTTGATTTATATTATGAAAAATCATATAATCATAACATTGAATTTAAAAACAATGTTAAAGTATATTCAAAATTGTTTAAAAGAGTATGTTCCACTGCTAAGTCTATGTATTTGAAAAACATTATTACAAGATCCGATAGCAAAATCAAGGCCACGTGGAATATTATAAATACGGAAACCAGTTAATATCAAATTATTAATGACAGATTTGAATTAAATATAGATGGATGTAGTGTTAATGAGGATGTGAAAATAGCCAAAGAGTTTGAAAAATTCTTCATACAAATTCCAATTGAAACAACTAAAACTCTTTGCTCATCTTCTATTGTTTCCGAATCATTAAAGCTTTTAAATCACTACAAACTAAGAAAACGTCAGACTTGTGGGGACATTCTGTTAAAACGATTGCGTCAATAATTTATGATATTGCATCACATTTGTCCATTATATTTAACTGCTGCTTATCGAATGGTGTATTTCCTGATCTAATGAAACAAAGCAAGTAGTGCCTTTATTTAAATCGGGTGACACTTCTGATCCAACAAATTTTCGACCTATTTCAGTTCTGCCTACACTTAGTAAAATATTTGAAAAATTAATACTTAATCAGATGTTAAATCACTTCAGTGTTAACAAATTGTTACACAATAAACAGTTTGGATTTACCAAAGGTTGCTCAACCGTTGATGCAGGGATGGAATTATTAAAAAACGTATTTGAAGCCTGGGAGAACTCGCATGATGCATTAGGAGTATTCTGTGATCTCTCTAAGGCTTTCGACTGTGTTCATCATGATACTTTGATCAGGGAATTACGCTATTACGGAATTAAGAACAAAGCTCTTGATGTCATGATCTCATACTTGAACAATAGAGTTCAGAGGGTAAAAATAAATGGTAAAACTTCTTCGGGTTCTGCGGTTACGATTGGCGTACCACAGGGCTCTATTCTTGGTCCATTTCTGTTTCTTGTATATGTAAATGACTTACCTTATTACATAAGGGATACCCACGATATTGTTTTGTTTGCGGATGACACTTCACTTGTATTTAAAGTGAAAAGGCAATTAGGTAAGTATGACGAAGTGAAAAATGCGATATCTAAAGTTGTACATTGGTTCACAGTTAACAATCTTCTTTTAAATAGTAATAAGACGAAGTGTATTAGATTTTCAATGCCCAATGTTAGGCTAGTAGATTCCAATGTACAAGTAAATGGATCTAAACTGGATCTGGTTGAATCCACTGTCTTTTTAGGCATCACAATTGATAATAAATTACAATGGGGCCCTCATATTGAGAAACTGGCAAATAGGCTTAGTTCAGAAGCATTAAAAAAAAGTTCATGCAGTAAAAAAAATAAGAACATTAACAGATGTTGAAACGGCCCGAATAGTATATTTTAGCTTTTTTCATAGTTTAATGTCTTATGGGATACTTCTTTGGGGAAATTTTGAACATATAAATACCATATTTGTATTACAGAAGCGAGCTATTAGAGCTATTTATAATCTTAAAGTAAGGGATTCTCTCCGAGAAAAATTCAAAGAAATAAATATATAACCTTATAGCCGTATACAAAATTCGTCTCCATAAAATTAGTAAATCCTTTTTGGGTCAATGTGTATGTTTCTACAATAAGTTACCCATTGGTATTAGAGATCTACCTTTAAATACGTTTAAAAAATGTATAAAAGCAAAACTATGTCAAAAAGGCTATTATACGGTCTCAGAGTATTTGGAAGATGAACATGCTTGGGGATAGAGTTGTCAATCTCCCACTAAAATTTGTAATGTGATTTGTTGTACCTTTTATTTAAGTTAAAGTAAGATTCTAGTTTATATTTTTAATCTAGTTTATATTGTAATTATTATTATTGAAAAAAGACAAGCCCGCTGAGTTTCCTTCGCCGGATCTTCTCAGTGTGTGGCCGCGATTCCGATCCATTGGTAGTTTAAAAAAAATGTCGACGCGCACAAATACCACTTATATGGTTCAAGTGAATAAAGATTTTTCTGATTCTGATTCTGATTCTATGAAACTAAGTACCTTCCGCCAATCATGGATGCCCTGTTTGCACCTGTCTTTATAAGAGAATACAGGCATAACGATAGTTACTTTCAAGTACAATATTAACTATTAGACCTATTAAATAGTACATAAAGGGCGTTTTCGTTATCTTTGAAGATATAATATAAGCCACGAGTCGAAATGTCCAGTCGTTTTACAAAAATAAAAATTAACAACCAATTTCACGGATCGTAACGCATAATATTTTGGAATCTTGTGTTAAAATTTACATAATTCGAGAATTATGTAAATGGAGATAAGAAAACATAGGAAATTTATTTTAAAAGTTTTCATCTGGCTATGGCGGAAACGCCGGATTATAACTTTAATAACATTTATAAGACACACAGTCTTACTACAAGTGCAAATCCAATTTCAGCAAGAGAAATAACCAGACGGACTTCCTATAGGTGAAATTTGCATGTTGGCAGGGCCGGTTTTACAGGAGGGCATCCGGAACGAAAGCCTTGGGGCCTCCACAAACGAGGGGCCCTCACACTACACACTTCGTAAAAGAAATCTTTTGAATTTCAACTAGCATACACTAGTGAACATCTTTAATTACTGTACTTTGTACAACCATAATTATATTGTTCATAAATATTATTACTTAACTCGTCTAAACAAATTGTTCATTTTATTTGAAAAATGAAAGTAAGTATCTTCACGCCCATATCCCCGAAGAGCTAAGCAGAGGCACAACCAGGGTGCCCACGAGTAGCCGTAGACACTAAGTCCCACAATGTGATAGGTAGAAAGCCTATCGCCAAGCGGGCACACATCTAATCCCGAGTAACGTTTTTTTCCTTTTCAGAAAATTGGAAAAAACACATTTTTACTTGTTACCTGACCTGTACCTGGGAATCGAACCCAGGACCTCATGAAGTCAAGTCCATCACCTGGACCGCTAGACCACAGAGGCGATAAAAAAATGAAAATTAGGCTTAGGGGTCTCCTTTGTTGCCCCGAGGCTTCCAGACCTCTAAATACGGACCTGCATGTAGGATAAAGATGTCGAAAGTGGTTTGAAAGATTTATAGTTTCTACTTTTATTTAAAGTAGATAACCCGTGTACATACATATCTTTATCAACTCTTTATTGTACACAACTGATATTAGATACAAAAAAATACTTAAAAGTAAAAAGAAAAACAAAGTACAAAAGGCGAGCTTATCTCTAATCAAAGAAATTTCTTCCAGCCAACCCGTAAAAGGAAAGTACTAAATAAAATTAAATAAGTAGACGTGGTGTACAGATATATAAACTAAATTAAACTAAATTAAATAAATTGAATTAAAACACATAAAATAAAAAAAATAACAAAACAGACAAACAAAATTCAACTAAACATATACCTAAATTTATATCTTTATATTAATTCAGTCATTCTAATGCATTTACAACAAAAATATCGGTTACATCTCATCTGAGCTGTGTCATCTTTTTTGAACGTTATATTTTTGCCATGTTTCTATTTGACACTATGGTTAATGGTCATTTTGTTATATGTCGTGTCGTTGCTTTTAGTGTCTGAAACGAGGGAACATATTTTACTATTTTTTGTGGATTTCCATTTAGCAACGCAGAACAGTACACTGCATTCATGTTTTTTTTTTAATTACCCTTTTGGCTTTTTTACCTTGCTGTTGTATCTTATATCTTTTTAACCAACTCCAAATACATACAATAATGGAGGTTCTCATTTCGACTGAAGGTGTTATTTTTATTTTATTTTTAGATAGCCAATCGATTTTCTTGGTTCTATTTTTTAAAAGTTAGGTTATGATTCTGAGGTGGTCCCATACTAATTTTATAACTTTGTATTATTTTTTAAATAAAATTGAACTTATGCTAAAATTTATGCAGTAGTAAGTAGGTATAGTCCAAAAACTACTTGTAGGATGTTGATAAAATTTATGTGGGAACATTTGGGAATCTTTTGCTAATTTTTATAAAACTGATTATCAAATTGCGACGTACCTAACGACGTCATTTTTTGCAGTTTTACCGCACTTAATTTATCTTACGTGATTACTTACGTAATCTTGTTACGTTTAGAGTAATTTTGAAAAACGTACTACCTACGTAAGGATGTGGTGATGGCTGCTAAATTGGCTATTATTACAATGTAATATGTTGTTGGTCTGTTTTTCTTTTTCATTATTATAAACTTACATTGAGAAATTTAGGCTGACAGTCGTCTTACGTCTAGCGTTTAAACAAAGATTTAAAAAATCCCGGTTTCTATGTATGATTTTACTTTAAATCGACTTATATCATTTAAATTAATTTTAACATAAAAGTTAATAAGTTCCAAAAAAAGGCTAATTTCATATTGATACCACATTAGATCTTCTCGGTATAGTAAAATAATTTTAAAACGCAGGCAAAGCCGCGGTCTACTGTAGGTCATGTTAAAAATTAATCTTAAACGCGTAGGCAAAGCTATTAGACACAGTACAAATATAAAACATTATGGAAACTACCTACAAACAATTACAACGGTACACTCACACAAACATCGACGACGTCCGCGGTTTTCGCGGTGCTGCAGTAGCGAGTGCAGCGCCTACTTTCAAGTTGTTATTTGTTTCCGCCATCTTTTTAAAAAGGCCACGAGTGTTTTCGTCTTTTGCTGAATTTAACCGGTGCCATGGGCTTACTTATGTTATTTGTAAGCTACGTAGTTATTACCATTCGATTAGTAATAAATAACATGATAATCCCCTTGCTTCAATGGAGTATAGGTAAGTATTTTATCAACTAGTCTCAGTTTCCATACTGTTCCATTTTTGTACTGTATTATGATAAAGAATAGCCACGCGGCGATTTCACATTACCCTTTGTTTTACAACGATGGCTTAGATGGCTTCAAAAGTGTATGTTATTGATTGGATAGAGCTTTTTCTCTTCTTTTAAACTGATCTCTGTGGCCTAGCGGTCTGGCGTCAAACTAGACTTCTTGAGATCCCAGGTTCGACCCCCGGGTCGGGCAATTAAAAAAATTAGAAAATACGTATTTTCAGTTTTCTAATAAAAATAACGGTGCCCGGGATTGAATGTGTGCTAGGTTGGCGATAGGCTTGCCACCTATCACATTGTGGGACTTAGTAGTGTCTTCGGCTAGTCGTGCGTGCCCTAGTTGTGCCTCTGCCTACCTCTTCAGGGATATGGGCGTGAAGTTATTTTTTATAATTTTTTTGAGCGATTTAAGTTTCTCTTTAACATACTCGACAAATTATATTTTCGCTTGTCGAGGCATAAAAAACAATAGATAAGCATCATCAGAAGATATTTACAACTTATATGAACAAGGTGTCAAAAACTGGCCTCTGGCCTTTTCTTAAGAATAGGTCAAATGCCAGACTACTGCACGTCATGATCAAATTTAATATTCAAAGTCTGAGAATTTCAAAAATGGCGAAGTTCATGTTGAAAACACATTCTTGAGCGACAGATGTTTTGAATTTAATGAAGAGCGTCTCAAGCGCTTTCTAAGAAGGACGGTAACCAATTTGCCGAAAAATTGAGATGTTAAGCGTGATGACCATTTAAAATGGCATGACCTGTGTTTGATCAAATACACTTTAAATTACACTGGTTGGTATGGATGGTCTTATCCACTATTTTCAATGCCTACCTTGTATTCACAGTCAACATATTAGCTACGTGTAATTTTTTTAGTCAAAAGTCATTTATTCTGTAGCTTTAGGTATAGCACTGATGATACATCTTCTAAAATATCGACCTCTAAAACTTGCTGAATAGGCGTACAGATTTATTATACAAATTTAGTTGTGAGTATTTATGAATATTTTTGTTTATCATTTAAAAACAACGTTAATTAAGTTTATGCCACACTATACGTCCCTTAACAATAATTATTAATGCATCTCATAATATGAGATGTGACCATTACATTTTACTACTTGATTGTAACATTTCAGTTCTATAAATTAGGTGTCATAAATATTTTACTATGTATCTACTTTTGTTCGTGCAGAATAGAGTTCATTCATTTTTTCCACTGCTTGCCAAACCGTATGAGAGCAGTTACATTTGACTAGGAAGTGAACTTTAAGAACAGACTTAACATATTACTTCTCTGTTATCAAATTTGTAAAGCGTTGGGAGGAGAGACCCTTTAACAGCTACGGCCAATACGTAATTGAACGATTTATTTTATTTGAATAGTAATTTCTGTTTAAAAAAAAAACCTTTTATGCAACGCTACAAACTTATTCCCCAGCCCAATGCTATACAATAGTATTTTTATTGAAACTTTAGCATTTGTGCTATTTTTACTCCAGACGGTTTTCTACATCATGGTGAATAAATTGACTACAAATAAAATTGGCTTGAGGTATATATTTTATAGAAATAGTGACCAGTCGTCGCGTTTTGAATGGGATCGTCCCGTTTCCAGTTATCTGCTCCAATGCTATGTTCAGTTTCTCTAAATTGCGTAAACATTTGTTTAAACTTGCCCTTATCGCGTATTAGGTATAAGGCAGTATATTTGTAGTGCAAGTATTCCGTGCTATGTACGGCCATCTGTGGGTAAATACAAAACAGAACATTAAAATATTAAACAAGTAAATATATTTATTACAGAACACATTTATGTTATTTTCAGTTGAATATATATTTACTTAACGTGCTATGGTAAGCACAGCCATTTCTTAAGGCCCCATACTTAGTTAGCCAGAAGAGCCAATCAGCGGACTCCCCCGTTCCATGATTACTATGAAATATTGCGCTCTAAAGTAAAAGTCTTAAGCGCCAAATCACTATTTTTGACACTATAAAAGTAATTTTAAAAAATATATAAAAACTGAAACAGTTATCTTTTAGGTATAATACTTATCTATGTTTATGTTAAATCTGGTGTCGATATCTTCACAATTGAAGTAGACAGTTGGGTTTTGCTTTCAAAAAAGGGTTAACTTTTTGATTTTTTTCTATCAAGCAAAGTGAAATGAAGCGTGTTTTGGAAACACTAGTCTTATAAAGCATATTAATGTTAATCTTGTGTATTTTTGACGCCAAGATCCATAATTGCTTTGTTTGAAAAAAACAGTATATTGCTGACGTATGTCAGCATACATGGCCCCTTAACCTTTGGTATGCCGCGGCTATAACGCGGCAGTATAACTGAATTGCGCGGATCCACGTCCCGGCATGCAAACTATTATAAGTGGTTTCGAAAAAAAATTGGTGTCCCGTTTTTAGTCAAAAATATGTGGTCACGTTAGCTGATGAATACAGTCATATATTCTGAAAGAAAATAAACTATTGCAAGCATCTTTTTATAGATCATCGTAAAAGGCTAGTCTGTTATCTTTAATAATATCATTCGTTTGATCTCAGTTTGATCGTCGATTGAACTGTCGTTTTGTTTCTCCTGTTTCTAGCAATCTAAAATGAAATAGAATTCAAAATTATTTTTTAATTTGATTGCGCATTCTCTATACGCGTACGAAAGGAAGAAATATTTCCAATATACCTGGAAAATAAAGGACTGTTTTTTGTATTTTACGATTATATACATATTGTGAACTTTTTAGCGCGGTAAAACAACAAAAAAACCCGTCTTCCATTTTACTAAAAAAGTTTGCACTTTCTTTGATTTTTATGTAATTATATCATCGGATCCAGATTAGGAATTACGCTTAGTACGCTCTATCAAATACAAAATATTTTTTTAAATCGGTTCACAAATGACGAAGAAATCGATTGACATTACTACTGGTATGTAGTAAATGTGTATGAGTCGAACGAAATCCCTTCTTTTTTGAAAGTCGGTAAAAAATAAGAGAGTATCGATAATTCAGTAGCTCAACAAGCCGACTACCAAACTTCATAAAAAGTTGTATATTTCCTAGCATCAGACAATTTATGAGTATTCCTATAGTTACAACTCATGCCAAATTATAGAATAATAAACAAATTCTTTAAAAAATAAAACCCAGGGCATGAATAATAAAAACTAATAATAAGTTATAAAGGGGACATTTCAATTGTCCGTACTTTTTAAACGTACTTACTTACTTGCTGATGTTATAACTGTTTTTTTATGTTTCATACTTATAAAAAATTGCTTAAATTTTTTATCCAATTCTAGCATAAAATATAAGGCCTTCGATAAGCACATTACCTACTTTGTATCCTGTCATCTCAACAGATTGACATGGGTTCTAATAATATATCTTCCATACGTCTACGAAGTACGAATAAATATGTATGTTTCTACTCTTTTTAATGTGATAGGCCAAGGAATAAGCATACGACTCTTCCGATGTATAGGTTTATTACTGTCCTGTTGCCGTCATGTTAGGCCTATTGTGCAAATTTGCCGGTTACCCTATCCTTTAAGCTGAACATGATAATGTCACTATGGTAGTGGGAATAGGTAATGGGGTAGATCTCTACTCGGGGGCAAGTTACGGCAGAGCACTCTACCACTAGTAGTTCCGTTAGAATTAACTTAATTAACTTGGATCATCTTTTTCGAGCTACCTAGAAGAGAAGCAGAAGGTCTATTCTACTCAACTTTCCTAGTCCAAAGGGAATGAAATTAGACTTTGAAGGACAAAGGATCCTAGTTTTTCTGATACCTTAGCTTAATCAATGAACTTTAATGTTAGGCCCAGAACTGTGAAAAATAGCTAGTGGAGTTATGAAAAGAAGTTATAGAGGATTTTTATCATTACTGAATAAAAAATCTTTTTAAATAAAAGTAAACTCATTTCGCGTCGTTATGGTCTCAAGCCTGACCGAATGAACCAATTTTGCTAGTTATTTGTTTGTTGTGTTAGTTATTGTCACGATATGGTTTAATGTTATGAAAAGAAAAACCGGTAAAGTTTTTTTAGTGGCTATTACGAAGTTCGCCGGGATGGCTAGTAATCTAGACAAATATAAATAGTATATATTTACCTTTATTTATACCTATTGTGACTTTTGCGTCGGGGCTATGTTTTAAATCTTGTAATAATAATAAATCTTAATATATATATAAATCTCGTGTCACAATGTTTGTCCTCAATGGACTCCTAAACCACTTAACCGATTTTAATCAAATTTACACACCGTGTGCAGTTTGGTCTAACTTGAAAGATAGGATAGCTTACATCTAAATTTTTCGCTAGCAAAGCCGCGGGTAACAGCTAGTATCTACATAAATTGAAATACAATCCAAAAATTGAGATAATAGATAGGTACAATGCGTGGGGAATACTAAAAGTTTTTGGCTTGGCCACTTACAATAAATAAATTAAAAAATAATAAGAGAATTTGAAAATGGAACCCTCTAGAAAATATTACTTGTTAATTTTCGAGAATGTCATTTATTTTTCCAATTTGGCGGGGTTCAAATAATTGTGTGTCGCTCTTATAATGAAATTAAATAGTAAAAATTTTTGCTCAATGTTTTTTTACGATTTTCGCTGCGGCTTAAGTCAACAAGAGATTTATCAGAGATTTTAAACTGGCGTTTACTGACAAAGTATCTTGCAGCTCTATGTAATCGTAGTTCAGGAATTCAGATGTAGACGAGACCATTTTTATGACGATAAACGTGAAGGCCGGCGACTGCAGTTACTTCATAATATGTGGAAATGATGACGCATCCACCGTACAGTGTGCACCTTGCACCTAGCGACTTCTTTCTTTCTTCTTTTATTCCCAATAATGAAAGATAAGACTAAGATTCAAATTCAAATTCAAAATAGCTTTTATTACGTAGATCTATACAAAGATTCTTGTAACGCGTCTATATAATTCTAAAAACTACTCACTGAGAAGATCCGGCGAAAGAAACTCAGCGGGCTTGTCTTTTTTCTTATAAATCTAATTTACAAAAGTTTATTACATTTACAAATAATTTGCAGAGATTGGTATGAGGAGCAATTAATCCCAAGCATTTCTGTCTTCTAAATATTCTGAAATCTTATAATAACCCTTACCATACAACTTAATTTTAATACATTTTTTAAATTTATTAAATGACAAGTCCTTGACATGCTTGGGAAGTTTATTGTAAAAACGTATACATTGGCCCATGAAAGAATAACTGATTCTGTGAAGACGAGACTTATGCACAACAAGATTGTTTTTATTCCTTATGTTTACAGCATGTACATCACAATTTTTCTTAAACAAATTTATATTTTTATAGACATACATCAAGTTTTCAAAAGTATATTGAGAAGTCACTGTTAGAATTTTTATTTCTTTAAACTTTTCTCTGAGGGAAACTCTTGGGCCTAAGTTATATAGTATAGTCCTCTTTTGCAAGACAAATATTGTGTTTACCTCGGCCGAGCTTCCACAGAGAAGAGGTCCCTACTGAAGATTGGATCCACTGCTTCATACAATAGTTCCAACGAAAGGAGAAATATGTAAATAGTGAGGGTATATACTTTTAAAAGCAATAAATCAATAATAAATATCATAATCTGGTCTCGTTTATCAGAATCCAGCAACTTTCATTAAGACCTAAGTATTACGGCCATAAATACGAAATTCTTCTCTTTGGTTAGGAATCCCAAATTCAACGTTATACAGCTATTTTCACATGTATTTATGTTTCGTAAACCGGCATTCATTAGTATTTTTCTTCTGTTTTTTTTGTTTGCGTCCTTCAGTTTAGAAAATAAAATAGCCTTGCTGTCGCTAACACCGTGACATCTGACTAGGTGGTAGAATTTGGCTGCAACTCGCCAGGATTGTGTGGCGTGGCGTAATACCACCATACCTATTCATGCCGCCATACCGTCAGTGCTTGCCGTTGACGTGTTCCGGATCGGAGGATAAGTAGCCGGTAAGCTTGCTTTGGCTCGAGGCCTAACATCCCGGCCTTAGGTTGGCAACGCGCCATTACCACCTTAGGTATTTCTAGGTGGCGTGAAATTCTTACCATCAGAAAATCCGTGTGATTGTTTGCCTTTCAATGTTATCTATATATTAATACGTGATGCCAAAACTTGGGACCCTTTTTACGAAAATTGCGTGGATGCAGGAGCATAAAATTTGGCACCCTTGTAGTTTATGTGTAGGAAAAGTGCAGAACATTATTATATAGTATAAAGTACATTAAATCGATAAATAAAACATTATCCACACTACCATGCATTTAACACACACAAACAAATATATTGATGATAATGATAAAAGATCACAGGGGCCGCACTATGAAGTTTGGAAACAAAGTTGTTGGCCTTGAAAAATGAAGATGGCGTTTTTATCAGCAAGATACCAAAATTGATTGTCGTCGAATTTCGACCAACGGGCGACCACTAGTAACAATAAAAAAACAAAATAAAATAGGTAGCTTTAGCCTTACTTTAAAATTCAATCGGTCTATACCTTGCCGCCATGTTAATCTATCAGAATATGTCACTTGTCAAGTGTCCCGTGTCACTGCCACCTGGTCATTTTAAAATCAGAGGTAAATAAACCGTGCTTAGTTGATTTTTTTGTTGTTGTTTTATTGAAAACTGTACAAAATCACACCGAAAGCTTAACATAAGCGATTGTAATATCGGTAACTAAATAAAAATGAGTCCTAATAACATTGGAAAAATTTGAAAATATTAGATATACTTTGACTTAATGAATATATTATATGAAAAAAATATTTGAGTTTTATTTCTCGCATACAAAATGCCAATTACATTTAATAAAATAAATTATAATAAATAAACAATTATCCCAGGACAAGGTACACAAATTAAATCTAACACCAAAGTAAGCAAATTATATGCTTGTGTTATGGATGTCAGTCAACTATTCTAATACATAGATTTACTTAAATATATATATAAGAATAAATTTAATAAACACTTACCGTCTTATTAATAAATGTGGTGTAGGGTAGGTGTAAGATTAAGTTGATACTAATATTGATACCAGGTTAAACCTTGGAGTACTTTACTCCGTGTTTATTAATAAGGCAGTTAGAATCGGAAATGCAGACATCTAAGTTTTCATCACACAAACGCCTGCCCCCGTCGGGAATCGAACCCCAGCTTGCGGTTGATCAGTGTAGTTAGGCGTGTACGCTAGCCACTCGACCAACAACATTTGAAAAGTCAAACATTTGAAAGGATCTAATAGGTAGAGGAAGCTAGGTAAGTTTGCAAGGATCATTACAGTTAGTACTCTTTACTAACTGCAAGTTGTAACTCGGCCTACCCCGAAAGGGACGTAACATGAA
>NJDC01003318.1:151043-169149 GCA_002245475.1 Calephelis virginiensis
TACCAGGTTAAACCTTGGAGTACTTTACTCCGTGTTTATAAATAAGGCAGTTAGAATCGGAAATGCAGACATCTAAATTTTCATCACACAAACGCCTGCCCCCGTCGGGAATCGAACCCCAGCTTGCGGTTGATCAGTGTAGTTAGGCATGTACACTAGCCACTCGACCAACAACTTTTGAAAAAGTCAAACATTTGAAATGATCTAATAGGTAGAGGAAGCTAGGTAAGTTTGCAAGGATCATTACAGTTAGTACTCTTTACTAACTGCAAGTTGTAACTCGGCCTACCCCGAAAGGGACGTAACATGAAAATATTATGTACATGTCATTGGATATATTTACAGAATAACAAGTGAAAATGTCGACATTGATACTCCCGCAAATGGCTTACTTAAGAAAATACGTTAAGAATATTTTTGCTGTTTTTCTATTTTAGCGTAAACGAGTTTATTCATTTTAGAAAGCTGGCACCTTAAAATATTTGCAGACACATTGAAGGAAGCATTTTTTTTTAAATGTAGATTTGCGTCTTTTTTTTACTTTACTTTTTGCTCTAAGAACCGGACATAATCAACATGTTCCCGGTGCTACAGGGAAATAAATAGACGTCCATCTTATCAGAGATGCTTTGCATGAAAGTAGATGAAGTTTGCCAGTGTTGGTCCAGGCTCTTTTGCAGAACATCATCTGCCTTTCTGCCAGGCAGCTCGTAGAAGGCGAGCATAGGCTTACGTCACTAACACCGTGACATCTAGGTGGTAGAGTTTCGCAGTGACTCGCCCGGATTGGTACCATAGGCCTATTGTACAAGTGCACCGGCTAACCTACCCTACAGAACGGAACTGTCACTGTCACTATGGCAGGAAGAATATTTCAGCAAGTAGATCTCTACCAGGGTAAGTGGCTGCTCAGCACTGTACCAGTGGTAATGTTGAAAAATGTAGCCTACAGTCGCCGTTTACGACCTTCTAGGCAGAAAGGCAAATGGGCAGAAAGGCAAATGGGCAGAACGGCAATCAGCCCGTGTGTTTTTATTATTAATACGAAAAACTACCCACAGATTTACTAGATTTCAGTAGATATCAAAGTAATCAAGAATTCTCAGAACAGCAATAATGTTTGAAAGATCGGAAACTATTAGGAACAGTTGGTATCATTTTACACGTCAATATTTTTTACACCGTTACTTTGATATTATTTTTCGAACAATAGAGTTATGAGCAAATATAGTCTTAAATTGAACGTTCAAAAAGAAACATAGTTGTGGAAATAAATTAAAAATATCTCTGTAACTTACGGCAAATGGTTTGATATATAATAAGAGTTTATTAAAAATATATAATTAAATAAGTATCTATAACTAGCTGCTGGAGTTTTGGCGCCATCGAGAGAAAAGATGGTCGAAGTTTTTTCATAATTATTGAATTTCGTGTTAATATTAAGTGAAATTAGTCAATTTTGGTGGCATTTTGTATAAATTTGTTCAGTAAAAGTACACAAATGAAATAATCATAAAGAAATTAGCGTATCGTATATTTTCTCGTTGCTGCCAAATCTCGTTACAAGAGCTTGTGTAAAAAGGCCACCGCTTTACCCAAGAGCCTGACATGACTTATTGACGACTTACGGCAGATGACTAATTAAAATTAATTGAAATTGATATAAAATTTGATACAAATTTCTACTTGACTAATGGCTAAATACTAACGTGAAGGCCAAAACTTAAAGAAAGAAAGAAAGAACTAGCTGCTACCCGCGGCTTCGCCCGCTTAGTGTAGTTATTTAACATTTAGCTCTCCAACGCTATTTATTGAATTTTTGAGATAAAATGTTGAATACGTCCGCATCCAAATTTTAATAATTTTTTTAAATATCAAAATCAGCTCAGTCATTTTGGCGTGAAAAAGAAATATACCTACACTTTATTTTTTCTAATTTTACCTCAGGTAAACAGGAGGAATAGATTAATCTCTTTACAGTTTTATCTGAACTTTGGCAATTCCTGAAAAAATATTTTTTTTGAATATTTATAAATACACATCTTCTCTGTGGTCTAACCGTCCAGCGCCGGACATGACTTCTTGAGGTTCTGGGTTCGATCTGGAGGTGGGTGGGTGAGGTCCGGCAACAAAAGAAAGGAGTAGAAAATGTGTAGTTTCAATTTTTTATAAAATAACGTTGCCCGGGATTGGATATGTGCTCGGTTGACGATAGGCTTACCACCTATCACATTGTGGGACTTAGTATCTTCATCTAGTCGTGGGTGTCCTGATTGTAACTCTACCTACATTCTTCGGGGATACGGGCATAAAGATACTACAAATCGAAAAATATATAAATTAAGTCGGAGTACGCGTTAACGAATTATACCTTCATTTATAATTTGACTTTAGCCTCCCTGTAACGGAAACCATTTAGTGAGCAGGATAAATGACATCCTACAACTTTGATCAGAAAATAAAGTATTTCCCAGTCAAATTCCGTTCCAATCAGCTAGATTCAGCATGAATCACAGTTGGGACGAAAGACAGACAAAAAATTCAAAAATGCTAGGAATGTGTTCTGCTGCCCATTTATATTCGCTTGCACCTATTTTTTAAATATCTTTCACGTATAGAATCCACTCTTCTAGTTTTCAAATAGATATTATGCTTGCTCCTGTCGAGAATCGAATCACAGCCTCGAAGATGTTTGGTAGATTGAGAAGAGTACTCTCTGTTTTTAGAGACAAACGAGACGGTCCAGGCTTTTTATATGTATATACAAAAATATTTAAAGAAAATAATCAGCTAATGTTTACAAGGTAAGGAAAGTCAGGAAAAGTTTATCCAGTAAATGGTAGAGTAAGTAGATATACCTGTGAGTTGAAATGCACTGAGGTACTATACATTTATCATATTAACTAGCCGACCTGGCGAACTTCGTACCGCTTGGCATTGATAGCAACCTACGGAAAGCCTATTAAGGAAAAATAAAAAATGTTTTTCCTATTTTTCCCGCCATTCTTTCAGTTTTTCTCTTCATGTTATCCTTCTTCCGACAGTAATTAACACAAAAAAATGAATTTGCAAAATTGGTCCACCCTTTTAGGCGTGATACGATGGCCATACGAAATGAAGATTCATTTTATATATGTACTAGCAGGCCGGTACGTGCCTTGCTACGTATACGAATGAATGACTTAACACAACAAAACAAAAAATAAAAAAAACAACTGAAAAAAGTTTCGATTTGACTGAAAAATATCCATTAACAAAATGGCGGATCATTTTATTGAATTCATTTGTTACAAAAAATGTGGTAATGAAAAACTGCTCGACCGATATTATGCAAACTTCACGTAAACCATCTACTAAAATATAGTCCGAAGAAAGCCTAAACATTTGGTTTAGATAGGTTCTTGAGTTATAAAATTACAATGAAAAGTGGCATTGATTTTTATAAAAATAGATATAAATTTTTCGTGTATGTTTAACTGCATCTACATTACGGGACTTGAAATGACTTATAAGTCGTGTGCTCACTGCTGCAAAAAATAATATTAATGAACAAATATAATATTAATAATAATGAACATAAAATAAATTAACGAATAATTATCTGAATGATCGGAAACGAGTGAAATGCTTTAATTGTTCAACATTGTTTATTCGATTACCACGCCTATTACGAATTGATATTAAATTGAAATAAACAGTCACATATAAACTAAATAAGGTTGACGTAGGTTGGTACACTAACGACCAGACTCAAAAAAGTATTTTTTTTACTGACTTAAAAACGAAGAGGTTCGCAATTCAACTTTATGTTTTCTCAATTTTTTTGTTTGTTTGTTACATGATTACTCGGCCAATAGCCGACCGATCTAGTTGATTCATTTTTAAAAATATAGGTCGTGATTGCGAAATGGCCCCATATTAGATTTATCAGCACTTGATTAATAGTTTTTAGTTATGCATACATATTTTTACTTATCTTCTTTGTTAAGGTAGTCAACATAAGTAAAAAAATATGCAGTAACTAAAATAATACTAGTGGGATGTTGATAAAATGTATGTGTGACCGTTTCGGATTCATCTGCTATCTTTCGAAAAAAATAATTACGTAGTGTCCAATGGATTAGTTGGAGACAGCTTTTGTAGTTTTACCGCGCTTTTATAATCAGTCAGCCAACTCTTTTTTTATGACATTGGAAGGCAAACAAGCTGACGGATTTCCTGATGGTAAGAAATCACGCCGCCTAGAGACCCCAAATTGGTAATGGTGCGTTGCCAACCCGATTCCGGGATGTTAGGCCTTGAGCAAAACTACGTTTACCAGCTACCTTACCCTCCGAACCGGAACACGTTAATGAAAAGCATTGACGTTATGGCGACAGGAATAGGTAAGGCGGTGGTATCAATCCGGCGAGTCGCTAAGAAACTCTACCACCTAGTCAGATGTTGCGGTGTAAGTGACGGTAAACCTATGCTCGCCTTTTACGAGCTGCCTGGCAGGAAGGCAGATGATCTATTCTGCAAAGGACCCCAAACCAACTATAAAAAATTGTAACTTAATTATAGATAAAGTGTTAAGTGACGTGCAGCTGAGAGTTATTTAAAGTTACGATTGAAAGTTTAGTCGTCCTATTGAATAGTTTCTAGACAACACAATTCATAATCCACCCCAACCCGGTGTTAGCACCCGCGTGTGACTACACACCGGCCGCAAACGCGCCCGCCAAACTTAGGAGACCCCGTCACGTGTTATCGGATCCACCGGATCCAATAACCGCGGCAAACGCGAGCCTCCCTCCCAATCCCATCCGGAACACAAATTCACAAGACACTACACTACACCGTCGCCGCCGGTCTAGGCGACGCCGAGCGACGAGCCGCCACTATACCTCCACCTAGTCCACCCAGTAACCAGAACGCAGCACCAAGTCGAGGTACGGTCTCCCGGGAGACAGCCATTGTTGCTGGCGTTGTAGGGAACAGTCCAATCCATCTAAATAGTGATGTCTCGGGCTGAGCACTCTGCTTGGCCCACAAAGCCCGGTGAAGTTGTAAAAACCGCGAGGTTGGCAACACATTAGTCATTCAAAAAATAATAATTCATAATATTGTTTTGTTTACTATTTATAGGGTGAATCAACGACGGACTTAAACTCAGTCGAAATAGGAACGTCGTTACGATCATGTCAAGCGATACTTATCGATCGATATCGAGCGAATGATCGTATACGTACGCGAATTCGGATGGTGAAAACGCTCCGTAATTAGGTTTTGTTAATTTGGTTAATTGATTTTTATAGCGGTGAGTAAAAGCGTTTAAGTTCAAGTAACATTTTATTTATCAAAGTCGTACCCTAGCGCGTAACAATATTATATTTTCATACTGCTACGTGTTATGATGTTTAAGGGGCCATGTATGCTAAAATACGTCAGCAATATACTGTTTTTTTCATACAAAGCAATTATGGATCTTGGCGACAAAAATACACAAGATTAACATTAATATGCTTTATAAGACTAGTGTTTCCAAAAGACGATTCATTTCACTTTGCTCGATAGAAAAAAATCAAAAAGTTAACCCTTTTTTGAAAGCAAAACCCGTCTGTCTACTTCAATAATGAAAATATCGACACCAGATTTAACATAAACATAGATAAGAATTATACCTAAAAGACAACTGTTTCAGTTTTTATATTCTTTTTCAAATTACTTTTATAATGTTAAAAATAGTGATTTGGCGCTTAACATTTACTTTAGAGCGCAATATTTCATAGTAATCATGGAACGGGGGAGTGCGCTAATTGGCTCTTCTGGCTGACTAAGTATGGGGCCTTAAGTATTCGAAACAGCTCGAAATATAAAAAAATGTGATCAAAGTAAAATAAACGTCGTATTTTGTTTTACGGTGTTTAAATTTTACTTATAACGTCTTCTAGATTATTGAGGCGTCTAAAAATAAATATGTCTTTTGACTTCCTAATTGCGATAGCTGAAGTGTAACTTTTCACCAGGCCCTTTGCTTAATACCAGAGTTTGTGCCCTTTCAATATGAGTGGTTTGCTCAATGCAAAGTACCGTTCTGAATACGTGGGAGGACCTAAAACATTCGTTAACTAAAAAGAAATGTAAATATAAATCACCAAGATGTAAAAGACCTTACAATTTTATTCAGAATCTTTTCCTGCTTATTTTCCATTATAATCTTAAACAGTCTATACATTAAATTTATTTCAGAAAAAAATCATAGGGTAGTCAAGCTTTCGAAACACCTTTTTTAAATTTTAGTCTTTTGTTTTGTTTTCTGTGTATGCATTGTAGAAAAACTTCTGCACTAAGTATTGATTGTCGAAGTATATTCATGTCCATATCCCGACAGATGTAGACAGAGGCATAACCAGGGCACCACGACTAGCCGAAGACACTGCGTTCGCAATGTGATCGATGACAGGCCTATCGAATCCCGTGAAAAGTTACTTTTAATACAAAATTAAAAAAAACTAAGCCATTTTATCAATTATTAAGCAAGTGCAAAAATTTATCTCCGAGGAATGTATAATTGTTTCCAGTTTCAGCCCTGGGACCTTCTGAGGAATACATCATTCTAATTGCTAAGAAAATCGAAGGAGCGAGCGTAGGTTTTTCCTTCGCAAACACCTTTACTGTGATCAAATTGTAGTTTTGTGAAGATTCGCCCTTATTTTTTCCATTGTCTCAAATTTTGCTTCCATAGTAGTAATTGCTCGCTTCGGTTATGTTCCACACTTGACAGTGGGGTAGTCGGTAAGCTACAGCTACATCTTGGTAACTTACTATTACCACTTTTCTCTCTTTCTTTTTATCGCCTTTGTGGTCTAGCGGTCCAGGTGTTGGACTTGACGGCATGAGGTCCCGGGTTCAATTCCAGGTAGGGCAACAAAAATATTATTAGATTTTTCCAATTTTCAAATAAAAAAAATGTTGTTTGGGATTGGATATGTGCCCGGTTGGCTATAAGCTTGCCACCTATCACATTGTGGGACTTAGTGTCTTCGGCTAGTCGTGGGTGCCCTGGGTGTGCCTACCTCTTCGGGCATATGGGCGTGAACATGCTTTTTTCTCTCTTTAGGCGTGGTACTTCCTAATATTTAGAAATCTTTCTGCTTGGTTGTTTGTCTTAACGAAATTTAGTGCCGCTAAGTCGAACCCAAAGGCGTAGGAAAGTATTTTCTTACACGTTACAATACAGATGGGGAGTAGAAGTTTGTTCATATTTTTCTCAGTAAGAGTGCTACAACTTAGAAGCTTACATCGTACAAGCGGCCTTAATCGATTTCCTATGAAATAACGACCTATGTTGTAACTCGAAGTGAATTGAAGCATGGACGAAGCAAAAATAATATACAGTCTTTGTTGGTTTTACGATATACGAGTATATATACGAGTATACACATAGAAAAATATTATGAATAAAGTTTCATGAATTAGAACGGACTTTTACTACGAGTATAATTTGTTTTTTTAATATTGTATACAGGATGTTAGGCACTTTATGGTAGGGCAATCGGAAATGGTAAAAAGATACCGGGAAAATTGGGAAAAAATATAAAATATAATGCTAATATTTTTGATAAATTTTTAATCTTCCCAAAATTCTAACTTTTACTGTATTAACATTTTTGTTACAGACACAGAAGCTTTAAATGCTTTTTCATTTGTACCGCACTAATTTACCGTATAATTTATCGAAAAAATATAGATTTAATTAAAACTAATCTTCTTCTTTATAAAGTCCTACCTTTCACCACCACCTTTTGATTTTTCTAACCATCCATCTAATATTCTGTATACTTCCAAAATTACTACCTAAAAGTGTAATTGTCTACGATATACATTAAGAGAAATTCATATCCGTTTAATTATTTGTTTTATTAATATACCTTTTTCTAATGTCAATGTTTGATAAAAATAACAAAAGTTTAATGTTATGTTGCAGTTTAAGTGAAGAGCAATAAATAAATATAAGTTACTATTATATTTTCCTACCCTTGATAGAGGGGTCGGTCATAATAGACATGTCAATATTGTACTCACTCACTCATTTTTTTATTTTTTTATACTGGGTAGCGCGCACATGGCAAAGAAATGTGGCTTAGTTTTGGATTATTTTTGTTTTGCAAATGAAAATTCAGGAAACGTGTGCCCAACTTTTTTCGCTGTATTTTCATATAAAATAATAAAAAATATAAAAAATAAAAATCGAAATTGATTAACAGACAATTTGTTAAATAGATAGGAAGAAATTTCTCTCCTCTCCCATTAGCATTTCCATCTCTCTCCATTCCATTTCTTTCCATATACTCAATGTAGACACGGCTCTTTTACCGATTTCAAAATAAATGAGAAGGTCATATGTTCAACTGTATATTTTTATGTATATTTATCGATTTCTCCGTCATTTCTGAACTCTGAATTTAAAAATTAAATTTTTGAAAGAACGTCCTTCCGAGGTGGGGGTAAGCAAATCTGGGTCTGATAATGGAATCCCAAAGAAATCGAGGAAAATACTCCATTTTGAAGTTATACTTCTTTAAGCGCGTTATTAAAAAATAATGACTGAAATTTTATGATGCCCGCGATCTGTAACACAAAAGTAACATCATAAAGTTGCCCGCTTTAGAAACATGTTTCTACATTCACACACGTGTTTTAGTTTTATACAAGTGAAATTTACATATTTTTCATAATAGTTTCTTTTTAATGCCGTAATCAGGTACAAATTCTCCCATTACATCCACCCATTTTATTTAGCATAGATGATTTACTAGTTGAAATCGAAGTCGTTTTATTGCAGTAAAGGCGCATTTTCATTGGTCGATAAGTCGGTAGTTAGCCCGATTGCGGGGAGTACCCGCATGCGAGCTAACAACCAATGAAATCCACTGGTCGATAACTCGGTCGATTAAGCGTGTGCGGGTGATATCCGCGTTCGGGATAACGACCAATGAAACTAGTCAGTCGATAACTCGATCGATACAAAGCATGCGGTGACTCGCCTCCGTTCAGTCAGTTTCTACCTTTCTCAATAAATCTTCAAATAAGTTTTTAGGTATTCTGAAAAAAATATCATGATCTTCTACATCACATTCCAATGCCGGATTCAAGTTCTCACACAACGTATTAGAAGCACCGTGCATCTTTCTACTTTTAAGTAAATTTCGCATCCAAAATCTCTTTTCCTTTTTCTTCAAAGAAGTTAGTTTCTTTTTTAATACACCGCAAATAGTTAAAATTGCTCCACAAAGCAATAATTGTTGATCCATGGCGAGTACGTCTGCTTATCTCAAAACCCACTGCCAAACTGTAGGTACCTAATTCCCTCGCACTTCAAATGCGGGCTCTAACGACCAGTGAAAATGGTTCCCCGCATGCGGGCCTTATCGCATGCGTTATAGAAATCACCCGCACCCCGTATGCGGGCTCTGACGACCAGTGAAAACGATAAACTCTTTGCAGGCCCTATGGCATGCTTTACAGAAATCTCCCGCACCCCGAATGCGGGCCTTATCGACCAATAAAAATGCGCCTTAAAATTATTTACTATTTAAATGCAAGTACGACATATTATGTTATGTTGCAACATATAATTTGATATATTGTGTTTAAACTTTTTGTATTTGATAAAATGACCTGATAAAAGGCTTTAAGATTACGATAAACGTACGAAGATACTTGAATTATGAAGTATCTTCACGCCCATATCCCCGAAGAGGTAGGCAGAGGCACAACCAAGTCCCACAATGTGATAGGTGGGAAGCGTATCGCCAACTGGGCACATATCCTATCCCGAGCAACATTTTTTTTTATTAGAAAATTGGAAAAATCCAATTTTGTTTTTTGTTGCCCGACCCGGGATTCGAACCCGAGACCTCATTCCAACAACTGAACCGCTAGACCACAGAGGCGATATAATTGAATTATAATTTATAATTTATTTATTGTTTCCCGCCGCTTCGTTCGCGATACATTCGCGTCTGTGATCTAGCGGTTAAATTGTTGCGGTTGTTAACTTGATTTCTTGAGGTCCCGGGTTCGATTCGTGGGTCGTGCAACAAAATGAAAAATTGTGGTTTTTCCTATTTTCTAATAAAACAATTTTTCTTGCGATTGGATATATGCCCGCTTGAAAAGGGCTTGCCACCTATGACATCGTCGGCTTTAGTGACTTCGGTTAGTCGTGGGTGCCTTGGTTGTGCCACTGCGTACCTCTTCGGGGATCTAGCCCGGTGACGTTGTAAAAGTCTTTAGATGTACACAACAGCAATTATTTCGAAAAAAACTTCTTCGGAGATATATGGGCGTGAAGATACTTTTTTTCGTTCGTGATATATTTATAATATGTAAGCTTTTCTAATGGTCATTTAGATTACAATGCACAGGGCCTCTTAATTTGTTCAAAATCGGTTTAGTTTAAAAGTCCATCGCGGTTAAAAACCGTGACTCACAATTTATTCAAATTGAGACCAAGACCAATTTTCAATAAACAGTTTTTCAGTGTTTATATCACTACCCCAATGTTCTCTATCTCTATCTAAAATCTATAAACATACATACGTCTCGCTCTTACAAGAATCAGTTATTTAGCTGACCGTTAGAGCCTTTGTTTATTGAAAAATTGGACCTTATTTATTTATTTTAATGCACACATAATGTAGAACTGATGACTTAATACCATACAGTATTCCTAACCAGTCAGCCAAAAACAGAGTTTAGTGGAGCCGATTGTAAGGTGTAAAATATATCGTGTGAAAAATGAGTTTTAAATTGTATTGCAAAAATATTAATCAAAAAATAAACATCAAAAATGAAAACTATATAAATTGGAGGGACATATAAATAAAAAAACTGCTATAATCTATTTTTTTTTATGGTATTGGAAGGCAAACAGGCAGACGAATTTGATAACGGCTAGAGACACCAAAGGTGGTAATGGTGCGTTGCCAACCTGAGGCCGGGACGTTAGACCTCGAGCAAAAGTAAGTTTACCAGCTACCTTATCCTCCGAATTGGAACACGTCAACGGCAAGCACTGACGTTATGGCGGCAGGAATAGGTAAGGCGGTAGTACCAATCCGGGCGAGTCGCAGTGAAACCACCTAGTCAAATGTCACGGTCTTAGTGACGATAAACCTATGCTCGCCTTTTACAAGTTGCCTGGCAGGAAGGCAGATGGACTATTCTGCAAAGGAGCCCGGGACCAACACCGGGGAAAATTCACGGAATTAGTCAAACAGTAATGCTTTTTCATCTTACGGGCAATGTTATAATATTTTAAGCTAATTTAAGATTTTAATAAATCATAACAACAACAGTTATTTTATTATAATAAGTTACGATATGAAAGTTAGCTAATTTTGTAAAACTATAGGTACAAAGAAATAAGTGAAACTGTGCTCATGCAGTACATTAATTACATATATATTAAGAATTGCATGATTTTTAATAGCAATGATATGTGTGTACACCATCCATAAAAATATTACCTTTATAAAAGTTTTGTACAAAATGCATTTATTTTCACTGCCGAGCATTCGTACCGACCACTCGTAACCATGATCTATGTCCGAAATTTCAAAAATTTGTACAATGTTAAATCCCATAGAAATATCGAAAATATTAGAATCGCTCTTCAAGTTTGAAATTATATTAATGTTACTTGTTGCTATTGGACTTTGTAAAAAAGAAAAAAAAGTAATCTTTTCATCCACATCCCCAAAGTTGTAGGCCCGTGTCCCCAACTAACCGAAGGTTCACAATGTGATAGGTCCACATTGTGATAGGCAAATCTATTGCTAAGCGTTATCCAATCTTGGGCCACATTTATTTTATTACAAAATGGAAAAACACATATTTTTAGTTGCCTTACACGTGAATCAAAGCTAAGATCCTAGACTTGACCACAGAAGCGGTTTTGAAGTTGGTAATAATCTATATCATCATACAGATACTTATTTATTTATTTATTCATTTATTTTATTTAACACTTTATTGCACACAAAAACTAAAATACACAAAATGCACGAGAAGTTAAAAATGCACAAAAGGCGAGCTTATCTCTAACTAAAGAAATGTCTTCCAGCCAACCCAAAAAATAAATTAAGCTGTGAAAATAAAATGGAAGGCATCGTGTACAAAACAATGAACTATAGCTATACTTAGAACGAATAAATAAAAATATACTAATAAAGTGTGTAAAAAAAAAACAGGTACAATTATAATTATTAAAATATCTTAGTAGGATAATGAGTATGTTATTGTGTCAACGATAAGTAATGTTCCTTCAATCTTTTCTTAAAATTAGGTAAAGAAGGGCTGTCACGAATCACGGTAATACTTAAATAGCTACTTTTTACTATTGGACTTGGTAATGTATTTCACTGTACTAACTTTCTTACAGTTTTGTGTAGTTTCCCTAGTTTGTGTCGGCAATCAAAGCTTGCAAATTAAATTTGACCCATTTGAATATCCGATTAAGTTCAAATTTTGCACTCAAATTTTGTGCTCGAAAAAGCTGCGATTACCGAAATGTCGTTACTTTTTTATTATTTTCTTTATCGCGGCCTTATAGCAGTGAGAACGTCGATTTCGAATGTTTCCATTTTAAATACAGTATGAAGCTGCCAAATGAGACTTGTAATTTTCATATTAATGTATGTATTTGTATCAAATGAAAGTATTATTAGCAGGAAAAATTAAAAATAAAGAAATTAATATTTGATACACATTTAAGCGATGTTTTAAAATGTTTCACTAAAAAATATAGGCTGTCCTTTCAGCTTGTAAGAACCATTTGTGGGTTCATTTGTCACTAATACCGTGACCGTGATTACATGGTAGAGTTTTGAGACAAATAATGTGGTTTGGATCTTTCCCTATTCCCGCCTAGTGGCAGCTAAGGTTAGTGTTCGTCACTGTCACTCAGAGTTGAATGGTAGGGTAGCCTGTAAATTGATTTACTTAAGATAATAGAGTTTTGTAATCTTACCTCAATTACGATGTATAACTATTTTTTTTTATTTAATTTTTATTATAAAAACAGAAACGGTCGAATGCTGATTTAGATACATTTAAAAATGCAATTACATTAAAAAAAATCTGTATCTTTGTTGTACTTCGATTTTTTTTTAATAATTAATTTAAGCGCTGTGAAACTGCAAAAACTCGACCCCGATTTTGCGATCACAGTTGCGATTTGATAATTATTTTTTCGAAAAGAAGGTAGGTGATGACCCTGAGGTGGTTGGTTGTTTATAAATTTTATCAAAATTCGTCTAATGTTTATAAGAGTTACGCTTAATAATGCATGAATTTTCGTGCATGTGTTATATTGCATGAACTCAGAAACCATTCACTTATCTGACCTTAATAAAACTTATAAAGGACCACCTTGGAAAAAAAAAGTAATTAAAGGTCGAGTAATCGCGAAACAAATATACAAAAAAAACATAGTCGAATTTAGAACACCAATCTGTACTTAGGAGTCGGTTAATTATTAAATAAAAACATATTAATTAATTAATTATATAAGTTAACTTGCTGTTACCTGCGGCTTTGCTCACGTGACAGTTAATACATTTACTGATTATAGCCCATTCATAAGAACTTTTATATCAACTTCAAACCCCCATTTCTTCCCCTTAGGGGTAAATTTCCAGAAACGCTTAAATACATATGTACTCATTTTAAATAAGTAGCCCAAACAGAAAGTTTAATGTTTCTAACATAAAAATGACGATTTTAATTATTTCAGCTCCTCAGGAGTAGAGTTTTCAAAATTCCGTCCTTGTTGGGTGTCTAATCAGTCAGTCAGGGCATGCTATTTAATAAGGATAGATTATGAAATAAAAAACGTATTCGTATTCGTTTCCCAGTTTTTTTTATCAAAACGACGGGTTTTTTTATATTCACAAAATTATTGTGCTGTTTCGCCTACCTATGCTGTAAAAAGGTACTTATGGAAGAACAGGCAGTTAAAGCTCTTATTTTAATTAAGTCATAAAGCTGAATGTTACGGAAGCCATTGTCATGAGGCCACATTAAAATGACTTTTGATACCGTTTTCTGAATTGAACTAGCGATCCTTTTTCTCCCATGCCCACCAGCAGTTTCAATATTTTGATACTATAATATAAGCAATATCGCAACTGAATCTCAATAGTTGAGTAAATATTGGAAATGATTGAAAAAGCCTATTCAAAGAAAAACTGAATTGGGTACCTTCAAATATAATACATATATTTACTTTTTGTAGTGTACGTGAGTAGTGAATTCTGATCGCTTCCTTATTTTTTCTCTTACACAGAGCTACCAAAATAATAATATCAATTGGTCACCCATTGGTCGAAAATCAACCATAATAAATTTTAATGTTTTTAATAAGAACGCCATCTTCATTTATTAAGACCAACTACTTTGTTTCCAAACTTTATGAAAATAGTTTGTGCGCCATCTGTGATCTTTTATCGTTATCATCAATATATTTGTTTGTGTATGTCTAATGCATGGTAGTATGTGTCATGTTTTATTTTTTGATTTAATGCACTTGATAATCATTATTATTGCAAAATTGCGTTCTGCACTTCTTCTACATATAAACTATAAGTGTGCCAAATTTCATGCTCCTTCGTCAGTTAAATTTTCATGAAAAGGGGTCCAAAGTTTTTGCTTTACTTATTAATGTTATGATAAATAAACAAATATAGTTTTCCCTGTGTTAGTCCGGATCCTCAATGTAGAATAGACCATCTACTTCACAGCCAGCCAACTCGTAAGAGGTGAGCATAGATTGAACAGTTCATTATCAATGGGACCACTAGTGATGCCACCAATTGGTTATGTCTGTGCTCTGTATCTGACTGTGTATCTTGCCCGGGTAGCCATGTTCCGGTCCAGTAGGGTAGCCGGACAACGTGCATAATCCCGGCTTAACATCCTGGCCACAGGACAGCGATGCAACTATAACACCTAAGGTGTTTTTAAGCCGCGATTACCTCTTACCATCAGGAGAGACTTCTTCGCAGTCTTATAGCAAAAAACATATTATTTAATTTCAAGTTTCAGCTTCTTACAAAGCCACCATTTTTTTATAAGTTTTTAGGCAACTTAATATATTATATAAGTATTTTTTCATTTGACAACTCAATTTTAAAGCAATCATAAACCGATTGAGACTATAAACAGACTTATGGCAACGAAATGTTATATTACAATTGAGCTAATGTGATGATGGAGGCAGAAGGTTGTCTAAAGAACTATTAAAATACACACAATAATTGATACACATTAATATGTACTTCCCAGGATCTTGAAATAACCCTTTAAAAATAGGTTGTTACAAAAATATATTTTTTTTAAAAACATATTACCTGATGGGTACATTAGGTAATATGTTTATTTATATAATATTGGTTAAGTCAGGTACTATTTATTATCTACTAGTATTTTTCAATCATGTTAGAGCTCTGACTTTTCTGTAAATTTTTAGTTTCTCAACATACACTTCTTATTTCGTCAATCAATTTTTATTTTATACACATACATACATACATACATACATACATACATACATATCTTCACGCCAAGTCCCTTACGAGGTAGGCAGAGAGTATCGAGTGCCAGACCTCACGATCCTGACAAACCTGTCTTGCTTTCTTCACATTCATAACCCTTTACATACAAACACGCCGGTTTCCGAGACTCTTGACACCACCCTCGGATAATATCCGATTGATCTGATCGTGAAACGTCAACCTTGGTCTCCCCGGGTACCTACATCATCCACATTCGCATTGTATATCTGCTTTGTCAATCTTTCATCTGTCATTCTTTCCACATGACCGAAACAGCGGAGCATGCCCTTTCGCATTTTAACCCCAACACTTTCTTTCAATCCCACTCTTCCTCGGATCTCACTGTTACGAATGCGGTTAGCGAGCGTTACACCACAGATTTTCCGTAGTGCTCTCATTTCGACCGCATTTATCCTACTTTTATGCTCTTTCTGACATACCCAACTCTCGCTTCCATACAATAACGTTTTATACACATATGAATGAAATCGGACACGGTGCTTAGTAAAAGCGGTTGGTTAACTTAGATAATTAATAACTACTTAACTTTTTGGTTTAATAATATTAAGGATATGAAAATAGCCTTTTTGTACTCACAAACGTTATCGATATTGGCTAATTTATTTTTTGTCATTACGTAAATCTTGCCGAGCAGCCCGCGCTTGTTGATTAATCCCTGGGGTTCCATTTGCCCTGTTTTAGGCAACGTTGGATTATATAAACAGAGTTGCTTAAAAATAAATATTAAGTCACGTCGTGTCCAAGTAATCAATTTTATGTGAAATATTGCAAGTCCTCTCTTGTGTTTTTTACCTTTTATATTATTTACTTTTTTTTAGAGTGAAATGAAAATGTGATGTCGATATTGTTATTAATTTATGAAAGAGAAATATGTAACCTTAATATATTATTATATTACATATGATTGGTCGAGGGATTAGCGTACCTATTTTCCCTGGGCAACGAGGCTCGGGTTCGATTCTCGACGGCGCAGATATTTGAATGAACATTTAGATTTCTTAAGCATTTCTAATCAACATCCATAATATGTACATTGGTATAATTTACTAACGTTGGAGTTAGATTCAATTTGTGTAATTTTTTCAGGGATATTTATTTGATTGTACTAACATAGAGCATGCGTGGCAGGAACAAATATTTCGTAGTTGTTCAAATTTAACAGAAAACATACGCAAAAACAATATGTTTTGAACTAAACTGAAAAACTGAATATGAAAACTTGACGAATTCAGTATATTATATGTTTCTGTGGACTAGCGGTTCAGTTGTTGGACTCGACTGCGTGAGGTCCCGGATTCGGATCCCGGGTCGGGCAACAAAAAAGAAAATTGGGTTTTCTAATAAAAAAAAATAATTTTCTAATAAAAAAAACGTTGCTCGGGATTGGACATGTGCCCGGTTGATGATAGGCTTGCCACCTATCACATTGTGGGACTTAGTGTCTTCGGCTAGTCGTGGGTGGCCTGGTTGTGCCTCTGCCTACCTCTTCGGGGATATTGGCGTGAAGATACTAAATTATTCGTGGAATTTCATTGAAGATTTTGAGGTGATAATATGGAGAGAAACAATAAAACGGTAAAACACATTAACTTTTTTGACATATAAATTGCTATTAGCTCTCAATATGAGGAAGAACGAAGTTCGCAAAGACAGCTAGTCGCAAACTAAAAAGCTACCTATTAGTTTTACCTTCGTGATACTTTGATATTATTTACCCATTTAAAAAGGGTAATGCTAAAGCCAAGTGAAATTGTAAGATTTGCCAAGTTAGCAACACATAAGACATTAAGAAAGGCTTGTGCTGATTCCAGATTACTTAATTTGTGATTAATTTATGACAACAGTCACAATATGTCATCGTGTAACAACTTTTACTTAAACTTAAAAACAAATTTACTAAGGCTGAAAAAATAGAGGCAAAAAATATTGCCATGAAATGCTCAACATAAGACCCTTCGTTCTTCAAATATCTGTCTTCAAATATAATTTCTATAAACTATGATATAAAGTAATAAATAAAAAAAAAATAACATTCATTTATTTTCAGGTTACAAAGCCACATAAAATATTCATAAAAGTTATTGAAGAAATATGTATATTGACATTATATAAATAAATAAATAATTGAATTTGATTTGCTTCAAATAAATAATAAAATAGCTGATTTCAAAATGTCAAACAATAAATATAAACATATTTTTATATTGGCACTTGCCCTGTGCTTGGGTTTAATTTCTATAAATTTTAAAGAAAGAAAAAATTTCGCCCCAGACAGCCCCGTGGCGAAATTTTTAATTCCTTTCTTACCCGTTAACTTGAATCCTCAGTAGCTCAATTGGTTAGAGCATTCGTCGGCTTGAGAACAAAGGTTACAGGTTCAAATCCTGTCTGGGGCGAAATTTTTTCTTTCTTTGAAATTTGTAGAAATTAATATAAAGTCAAAATAATTAATTCGTTTACAATAGACTTCAAATGGTTACTAG
>NJDC01003318.1:178308-197982 GCA_002245475.1 Calephelis virginiensis
TGTATGTTAACTTTATGTCAGTAATTCTCAATTATGTCAATCGAAATAAGTTAAACGTATTATATCCGGGCATAAAACTCTACCAACTAGAGGACTCAAAAGCTACGGTATCGATTTAAAAATTAAAAAGCGACACTGTCCCTGATGGATACTTTTTACCACGGGAAAACGTGTCATTCCTACGCGTATCGGGTAATAGGACAACAAGTAGAAGAGCTATCCTTCCGTATCTTTTGTTTTTCACACAACTTCTAAATGACTGAACCAGTGGGGTTGAAATTTTATATGGCTATTTCTTTGGTTTCCTGGATGATTTAAAATATAATTGGATCCGATAGGTGGTGCTACTATCAGCATGATTGTAGGTATACCGATAGTAGCCTACAACTACAATACAATACAATAAAGGGCTTTATAGATTGGGTTGATATTTTGTATGTGTATTTCCATGGTTTCAAACACGAATATTTTATGCCTACCTAATCTATCTTCAATTATAAATTAAAATGAATTGCCGTAATATATCTCTCTCTTTTTTTTATGTTATAGGAAGGCAAACAAGAAAACGGATTTCCTGATGGTAAGAAATTCACGCCGCCTAGAGATACCAAAGATAGTAATGGTGCGTTGCCAAGTTAGGATGTTAGGCCTCGAGCAAAAGTAAGTTTACCGGCTACCGTACCCTCCGAACCGGAACACGTCATGACGTTATGGCGGCAGGAATAGGTAAGGCGGTGGTACCAATCCGGGCGAGTCGCTGCGAAACTCTACCACATAGTAAATTAATAACAGCAGTTTACCAACAGCCATCTAATATAATATTCTTTATCAAATAATTATAATAAACTAAAGTCAATACCAACAGTTAAGAACATAGTCGAGTACAGGTGCAGGATCATTTTGGGTTACGACGAGATTTTATAATACTTAAACTAAAGTTGGATTAACTTTAAGGTATGAAGTAGGTATAAGTCGCTGTCTCTCGTTACGTAACTTTTTGCATTTTTCGTATAGCCGGGTCTTGAATGTCGTCGATCAATTACCTAGTAAATGGACAACCTTCTCTACGTCATCTTGTCATCATCTATCGAAAAGCCGTCCTATATTAATGGGGATAGGTTCGTTATTAGTCACTTTGTGGGGTTGGGGTGGCTCGATGCGGTCAGCTAAGCACAACAATGGCGATACATGATGTTAATTTTCTATTTTAAAGTATTTTTTTTGCTAATACAAATGTGCATAATATTGTATACAAGATTCACGGCATTGTGGGAGATCTCAGTTTTATATTACGTACTAAATTTTACCTTTTTTATTTCTGGGTTTGTGAGTAAGTTAGAAAGTTTCTAAAGTTAAATCTATAAGTTGCCTGATTGTTTAGTTGCTAAACGCTGTCATTAATACTTGTTTTGCGCTGTGGATTTTATGTTAAAATTAAACAAATTAATATAAATTAACCAGCTACTATTCCTCTTGAGTCTAATAACTATAACTATGTATCTTCTCATAAATTCATTACTAAAACTATTATTTAAACTGTCGATATAAATTTTTCCCTATTTTTTTCAATAATTTATAATTTGGCAGATAGTGTACTGTATCATCAAAAGATTTTTGAGAAATAATATTTCAAAAATGACAGAGATGAGCGGCAATAGCGCGCGATTCTTTAGTAGTGACGGTTTGGCAACGTCGAAATCTGACAGTATAGTTACACGTATACCGAAATTATGATCGTAACTTTGCTTTTAAGCTACTGTTTTATTTCTATTTTTCGGTGATTGAGATTAAATTAAATGTCATTTTGTATCGACTTTGTGGTCTAGCGGTCGACGTGTTGGACTTGACTGTATGAGGTACTAAGTTCGATTGTCGAGTCGGGCAATAACAAACATCTACTTTTCTAATAAAAAAAAAGGTTGATCAGCATCGGATATGTGCCCAGTTGGCGGTAGGCTTGCCACCTATCACATTGAGAGAATTAGTTTCTTAGGCTAGTCGTGCGTGCTCTGGTTGTAACTCTGCCTACCTCTTCCGGGATAAGAGCGCGAAGACACTTTTGTTCTCATTTTTGTAAATTTACTGTAAAATTAGGTTATTATAACAAAGTAAAATAAATTATTATGAAAATCAAACCACCGCGTCTTCAGCTAATACTGAGTACCCTGGTTGTACCTCCGTCTCCTAGTTCGGAAATACGAGCGTAACGATTCTTATGTATGTATTTCTCTATTTGTTTAATTTGTATCAATAATAATTCTTTACTTACGGCCGTTCTCAGAAACGTCAATAATATTTTAATTAATAACTAGTCGACATTTTGTATAAACTGTGATTTAATGATAGATGAAATATTTATTACTAGTGTGATACTAGCCATTGCCCGCGACTTGTTTCTAAAGCTATTCCTGCAGCAAAAATAATTTACAATCCTACTTGAACTGTTTTGATGGAATATAAACTTCCAATTTAAGTATCATTAAAACAATGGAAACTAGGTCAAAAATGACTCAGTGCTTTGTCCGATTTTTCTAGAATACCTTTACTACGTTAAAGTTAGCTCTTTGGATTTATACCTATTAGTCGATTTGGTGTTGCTTTTTCAGGCTAAATGGTAATAGGGTATGTGAGCCTATTCGCGTCCACGCCCCAGTTCGCGTCCATTTCGCGGACACCGTTTAAAAAACTCTTAAAAATAAGTGTACTAACAAATTAGGGAAATTAAAAGTCGTTTCTGCCTATTATACAATATATTAGGAACATACATACACAGACAAAAGAACTGTTCGCATAATTTTTCCTGTTTAAAAAAATAATTAATCTTACCTATATAAAAAAAATTGTGTAAATGTTAATATTAATTTTAGTAAAAAATAGTGAACCGACGCGCGTTTCATACGTAATTTTTCAATGTTTTAAGTTTAATTAAAGATTTTATTTGTTCCTAGGCCTTGAAAATGATTAAAAGAATAAAAATATTGATGATTTTGATTGATTATTTTATTTTTTAGAGTTAAAATGAGGTGGACGCGAACTGTTATACCAATATTACGAATTAGCCAGTTTGCGTCCAGGGTGGATGCAAACTAATCTTTCTACTTCTAACTTGATTCTTTATTTTAATATAAAGAAATATGTCATAAGGATGGGGTTTTATTTTATTTTTACCATTATTATTATGCTTATTTAAATAGCCAATTTGCGTCCACTTAATTATGGTAATAGAAAAAGATATAGATGTCGAAATTTACCTGGACGCAAACTAGATGGACGGATTATACTATATACCTACCAGTTTGCGTTCACTTGTTTATATAAATACTAAATCTTACGTAACTGTTTTATAAAATTTAATCAGACAGTTATTGATAGGTGGTAGTCGATAGAGTGCATTGTATTATCCCATAGGGACTAGTACCCACCACCACTCCGGAAGGGAACAAGCGCATTGAACTTTTTCTGCCTTCTTCCACTTGGCACTTATACACAAGCAGCTGTATGATAAATTTTAAATACATAAAGACAATTATGAAAGTATATTCAGGCTCGTATTCCACAAAGAAGTTGACAAAAGTGCAACTAGGGCACGCACGATTAGCCTAAGATACTTAGTTCCACAATGCGATAGGTGGCAAACCTATTGCCAACCGGGCACATGTTCTATCCCGAATGACGATGTTTTCATTAGAAAATAATAAAAATAAAGAGCATTTCAAGAATGAAAGAGGGAACACGATAGGTTATGATAGGAAAAAAAAACATTTTTGTGAAATGGACGTGCTTAATGTGAAATCTATAAAAGAAAATTTACTTACTACCTGCAGATCCAACAAAATCTATTGAATATTTTTAAATGTCTGTATTCTAGAATTAAGATATTTTGAATAAAAACAAAAAAATTATATGACCTAGTGGTGACCTGTCTGATATAAACAATCGATGATGTAATTTTGGGCTCCAAATCATCTGAGCTGCAAACAGTAATGAACTGATGAATGTTGATTGGAAAGAAAAAGGCGTATCTACATTTGAAAACGACATGAAACCAAAATAGAATATGAAATAGATATGTATCCAGAACGTATTCAAGAGTTTTAGTAGACGTAGTAGTACTGGAATAAACAAATGAGTTTGTTTGTCCAGGTAGTGCTTTTAGCAGGGGTAGACAGTTTGATTGACATCATTCGTAGCAGTGAGATCCGAGAAAGAGTGGGATTAAAAAAGTGGTGGTACAAAAATGAGTAAGGGCATGTTCCGTTGGTTCATTCATGTTGTGAGAATGGCAGATGAAAGATTGCCAGTACAGACATATATTGCGAAAGTGGATAGATGTACTTACGTACTACACGGCCAACTCTTGTCACCTCAATCTCCACCACCAGCTTTTTAAAAAGTATCTTCACGCCCATATCCCCGAAGAGATAGGCAGAGGTACAACCAAGGCACCCACGACTAGCCGAAGACACTAAATCCCACAATGTGATAGGTGGCAAGCCTATCGCCAACCGGGCACATTTCCAATCCCGACCAACATTTTTTTTAATTAGAAAATTGGAAAAATCCAATTTTCTTTTTGTTGGTTGACCCGGGATTCGAACCCGGGACCTCATGCAGTCAAGTCCAACACCCGGACCGCTAGACCACAAAGGCGATACCAGCTTTTTTTTGTATGAAAAAAGTAATTATTGTGAGGGAGCTAGTAACACTTGGTACTCGATATTCTCTGCCATCCCAGCAAGGGACTAGGCGTGAACATATGTATTTTATACAGTAATAGTTGAAACCCAATGTTTCTTTCAAATTTCTTAATAAAATCTCCCCTTAACCCCTTTATAAGTTGGTGGACGCAAACTGGTCCATGGGTGGACGCGATCTGGATTTTGCGGACGCCGAAATCGCCTTATTTCGGTTATTTTATTTATTAAAAAATAATCAATAGACATTTTGGCTAAAACTTAGCTTTATCCTAAAATAGACTATACTACGGATGGGTTACAATATTTGTTAATTCAAAACTTGATCCAGAACATTTTTATATTTTACCTCAAACCTGCAAACTCCACTAAGTAGACGCGATCAGGCGAACAACCCTATATCTAAAAACTATGAACGTTGCAATTTAAATTAATAAATAAATATCCTTGGACAAGTCACACAAATTGAATCTAACCCCAAAGTAAGCAAATTATATACTTGTGTTATGGGTGTTAGTCAATGATTCTACTACATATAAATACTTAAATAAATACCAGAATAAATTTAATAAACACCCAGACCCGGAAATGCGAGCATTTAAATGTTCGTCACCGAACCCGAGCCGATCGATTTACCCAAGATCGATGTAGTTAGGCGTGCACGCTAGCCACTCGACCAACTAGGCGGTCGAAATTCTATCATTTAGTGTTTGTTTTCAGCATGATGAGTTCTTCATCGGATTTTGCTGACTCAAAATACGATGTGGGAGAGAAACATCCATGATAACCCTTTCACTGAACGCTGAGCCACGCTGAGTAGATTGCAAAGCCTGATTTATGAACTGTTTTTCACGCCGTATTCATATACTCGAGTATATGAAACCGTGATTTTCTGTAAACAAATACGATATACACATGAGCATATAAAATATTCAATTTCATTACATTTTTGCGTTTCTCCATATATCAATGAAATTATTATATGTCACGTTCAGTATCTCAAATCAAATTTAATGGTTGATTTGGTTGAATTATGTACCGTCCCTCGAGCAAAAGTGTTTTATTAAAGAGTTTAACGGAGATTGCTTTTTTTCGTGTTGTTTGTGGGTTTGTTAACAAGTAAGTAGGTTTATACGGTGTATCACTTTTATATTTCTTTCAGCTTATCTCGCTTAGCTTTATTACAACTATAATCTTCTGCGATTAACAATAATAAAATAAAAGAGGTTGAAAGCGGTTGTTGAATTATAAAAAAGTAAGTATCTTCATGCCCATATCCCCGAAGAGGTAGACAGAGGCACAACCAAGGCACCCACAACTAGCCAAAGAGACTAAGTCCCACAATGTGATATGTGGCAAGCCCATTGCCAACCGGGCACATATCTAATCCCGAGCAACTTTTTATTACAAAATTGGAAAAACCAAATTTTATTTCAGTTGCCCGACTCCGGGAATGGAACCCAGGACCTCTTGCAGTCAAGTCCAACACCTGGACCGCTAGACAACAGAGGTAATGATTAATTGTTGAATTATACATGATATATATCTGCAAAGCTAACTATATCTTAAATGTATTCCAGAAAAATATAACAGATAAAGCACTGAACGATTATTGACCTGGTTTTCGTAAGTAGTAGAGGTGCAACTTAAATTGGAAGTTGTATTCCATCAAAATATTTCAAATAGGTTTGTAAATAACTTTAATTGAAGGAAGAATAGCACTGAAGTCAGGAACTACTATTTTTTAGACATTCCTACTAATACTCCCCGTGTTGGTCCGGGCTCCTTTGCAGAATAGATCATCTGCCTTCTTGCCAGGCAGCTCGTAAAAGGCGAGCATAGGCTTACCGTCACTACCACCGTGTCATCTGAATAGGTGGTAGAGTTTCGCAGCGACTCACCCGGATTGGTAACATCGCCTTACCTATTCCCCGTTCGCCATAACCTCACGACGTCTCACATCCCGGCCTCAGGTTGGCAACGCACCATTACCGCATTTTGTGTAGAGACGGCGTGAATTTCTTATCATCAGGAAATCCGTCTGCTTGTTTGCCTTCCAATATCATAAAAAAATAATAATACACTAACCCCAAGTTTTCAAACCGTTAATGAATTTCAATATACGATTTATCTTTTCATATATGCTGTAATAAATAATAAATTGCATTGGTTATTTGTAAAGTTATGGTACAAATTAATATTAAACAGCTGTTCGACTCGGTTCAGTTTAGAAGTCTAAAACCGAACTCGTGATAAACAGCTGCTATGAAGAGATAAATCATAGATCAAATTTAATTGCCGTTTTGGAAACTCGGGGCACGTAAGATATTATTTTGAATGTAAATGGAATAAATAACAAATCAAATAAGTATATTCACGCTCGTATTTTCTAAAAGGTAGACAGAAGTACTACCAGGGTAGCCAAGACTAGCCGAAGGTACGATTACTTAGTCTCACAACGTGAATTTGAAAATTGGATTAACTTATTTTGAGATTTCTTACAGGGGTTACGAATCCGAGCTCTGACGTGATCAACGCCAATATCGGACCAATCCTATTAATATATATAAATGCGAAGGTTTGTATGTTTGTTTGTTACTCCTTCATGCAAAAAGTGCTGAATCGATTTTCATGAAATTCGGCACACATATAGAGGGTCAATTGGATTAACACATAGGATAGTTCTTTTTCGAAAAAAATATCCTGTGGGACCACGCGGGCAACGCCGCAAATAACAGCTAGTAAACGAATAAATTCATCACATTCTTTACTTAAGGAGATAAAAATATATCACATAGAAAACTGCTTGTTCCTAATAATCGAGTCTTGTCTATAACTATCATTAGGCATATACGCCAACCACTTCACCATTGACGCAGTATTATTTTAGAGCAGTAAGAGAAAACAGCAAGATAGAACTTTTATTTCGTTATGGAAGAGGCAGAGAGGCCGTCGCCGGCGGGTAAATGAGATCTCGCCAATTGCGGAAAATATTTCGTTTTATCCCATTACTTCGGATGGGGTGCTCTCCGTCATTACTTCAGTCATGACTGTAAAGCGGAAATTTGGTATTGACGCAGATTAGGGTTCAAATAATGTGTCTAATTTTAACAATTCTTAAGGCCTATTTTGTCTAAGTGGAAACTTAAGTTTTTTAGTTGTTACTATTACGTCAGACATGGTTAACAAATATACAAAGCCTATAAGTTTAGGGCAATGATGCCGCTTAAACGTCGCTGTAAAGGATTAAAATGAAAACTTAAATACTACTTTGACCGCCTCTAGTTTGAAATATTTTGATTGTACAATTAAAACTACAAATGATACTTTTTATACTGTTAACTTGGCACCTAAAGAGAACGGGGTGGGACGGGTCCCGGGACCTGACTACTGGACTACGTCATTTTCTTACAGTTATAATATTCAAGCAACAAAATTCTAGTGCAACTTGCTTTTTATACACAAGTGGGGATAATATTAATTGATTGAACATAACAGTACCTTCATCTTAATTTAGAGCATAATCAAAATATTTATTAAATATAAGTAACTAAAAATTAGAAATTGTATGTTTTAAATTTTTAAATAAAAATAGCGTCGCCCGGGATTGGATATGTGACCGGTTGGCAATAGGCTTATCAGAAGTTCGGCTAGTCGTGGGTACCTCTGCCAACCACTTCACAGATATGGGCGTGAAGATACTAAATATAAGTGAACAAATAACACAAATTGATTTAATCCTAAAGTAAGCGAATTGCAACCCGTACGAATTAACTGTGCACCTCGCGCTGTGACGTCATTTACTTTTTTATTTAAGTGGCCATGTATGCTAAAATACGTCAGCAATATACTGTTTTTTTCATACAAAGCAATTATGGATCTTGGCGACAAAAATACACAAGATTAACATTGATATGCTTTATAAGATTAGTGTTTCCAAAACACGATTCATTTCACTTTGCTCGATAGAAAAAAATCAAAAAGTTACCCCTTTTTTTTTAGCAAAACCCATCTGTCTACTTCAATTATGAAAATATCGACACCAGATTTAACATAAACATAGATAAGTATTATACCTAAAAGATAGTCGTTTCAGTTTTTATATTTTTTTTCAAATTACTTTTATAGTGTCAAAAATAGTGATTTGGCGCTTAGGACATTTACTTTAGAGCGCAATATTTCATAGTAATCATGGAACGGGGGAGTGCGCTGATTGGCTCTTCTGGCTGACTAAGTATGGGGCCTTAAGTAAAAGATCGGTTTGATAACGGTAACAAAGGTGCTATCGTTACTGAGCGCTTGCGGCGAATGCGGGGCGCCGCGTGAGGCAGCGGGAGAGGGGTCGCATCCCAGCGGAGTGTATAGTTGACGAGTACGAGTTGTATATGCTCGTATTACGGGTGGTAATCAACGATACCAACGCATAGAAATAGATACCGGAATACATTTAATAAACACACCTACTGACGCGGAAATATAGATATCGATATTCAACACACAAATGCCTTCTCCCATCGGGAATCGAAACCGAGCCTGGTGTTAGATGGTAGATATGTATGCTAACTCTTCAGCCAACGAGACGGTCAAAATTTTTAGTGTTGCCTAATTTCTAATTTCAATGCCTTCTTATACTAACTGATATATTTAAAAAAAAAACATCGTAAGCCAAAAAATGAATGCTGACAATAACACCTTCGACATAGACAAAATATATCGTCATGCATCTATTAGTAGGGTCTTTCCGTAAAAGGGAAAAAAGGTTTCAATACTCTTAGGGTTCCGTGACCCAATGGCATAAGGGCCCTTTAGATATCTGTCCTATCTATTCGTCTGTGTCACTGCCACTTAATTCCCAAGCTACAATGATATCATTGTTAAAACACGATAAGAAGATGTATTCTGTGAACAGCTTTACTATTTTGACATGTAAATAATAAATAAATGAAGTTTCCTTACTGGATAAAAATAATACCAAAATGTATTAAAACATTGAGTGTATCATAAAATATTCGCCTCGTTGTTCGAGTGGCTAGCTTACACGCCTGGCTACACTGATTAACCGCGAGGCTCGGGTTCGATTCCTGACGAGGGCAGGCATTTTTATGATGAACATTTAGATGTCAGCATTTCCGGGTAAGCATTTCTATGTATTAGTGTCGATGACTAACATCCATTACACAAGCATATAATTTGCTTATTTTGGGGTTAGATTCCATTTGTGTGACTTGTCCAGGAATATTTATTTATTACATTTACTATATTTATTTAGTATACTACAGAATCCATAACGGGCGAGTCCGACTCGCACTTGGCCACTTTATTTATTTAATGTATCTTGCTTGCACGTGAATAAATGGTAAAACTGTATCATCACCCTCATTTTACGATTTCTACGTTCATTGCTGGTGGTTTTCAGGTTTGGCTTCATTGCAAAAACTTTTGTAATTGTTCTTTAACATGAAATGTTCTTTTTAGAACACCATGTAATAAACAAATAAAAGTCTCTTTATCTGTAAAATGATATTGATGATTGACGTAGTCTGACTTTCAGAGTATCTATTTAAGCGATTCTGAGTTTGGGCAAAGAAGAACATCTTAAACTTGTATACAAAAATGAACCTCCTTGGTCATTTCATCAAGAGCGAACGGATTTACCAATACTGCAAATTCTCTTTTATTTTATGGCTATCAGAAGATTCATATACAAAAACAGTTCAATATTCGTAGTTGGGATAGGACAACATCTGTCGGTAATACGAAATTAGTAATATCAGAGATTAATAAATGTAATAGGTATATATAAACTAGACAGAGATTAGTTTTAATAGAGATAAGATTCTAGTAGCAGATTCTAGATGCTAAAAATTTACTAATATTCCTAATTCTTTTTTGTTGTGCTATTTATTGCTAACAGAAGATTCAGATAGAAAAAGAGTTCAATATTCGTAGTTAGGATAGGACAACATCTGTCGGTAATACAACATTAGTAATATCAGAGATTAGTAAATATAGTATATATACACTAGACAGAGATTAGTGTTATTAGAGATTAGATTAGTGTATATATTGTCATTGGTTAAATATTTAAAAAACAGCATTATTGGAAAATTGTTAGGAATGTTAGGATTGTTAGGAAGAAGGCGTTATTTTGCGGAAATCCATACTTAAATCCAAATAAAATTTTCCAAAAAAAGGCAATTTTCCGCCAAAAAAAATTGTATAAAAAGTTAGTGGTGTGAGTTGTGTGGAGCTGGATATATTTGGGAGTTTTAGCTTCCGGTAAGTCCAATGCATTCTTAGCGCACTGTTTTGCCTGTTTTGTCATGCCATAATATGTACACCTTTTTTTTGGCGGAAAATTGCAAATTAAATAATTTTATTTGCATTGTTGGAAGTCTATGTAAACAAAGTTAAAAATTTTGCACTAAAAATAAATCTTTGTAAATAGCCAGAAGATTGACGACGGCACAGAAATAGTTCAAGTATTATGACAATTCGTATTCATTAGCAATATACCTTAAAGAACACTTTATAATGATTAATATAATCATGTGACACTTATTTTAATCTATGTATGTGTTAAGAATCATGACATCGTAAGTCTTAAAGTTAATACTGGCATTACAGTTTCAGTAAGGGCACATATTGTCATGCATCTTTAAGTACGGTCTGACTTGAAAAGGGACAAAAAGGTTTCGACACTCTGTTTTCTTAAATGTATCTGATTTACGCGTAAATAAAAATCAACCTTTCGAAACGTCTGTCTAAAGTTCAATTTATAGAAAGTATAAAATGGTTTGGGCAAGAAAAAAAGAAATATTTTACGATATTTGTTCGAACGCAACGCATATAATCACAAAAATGATAAAATAAAATTTACTCCTACAACGTAGCTTCAAACGAAAAGAGGGGTTTTGCTACTTTGTCTTGTTAAACATTTATTTTTCTAGCTTCGACGAGTTTCATGCCGCCCGGCCAATGCCATGTAAATTTTTAACTTAATTTGTCTTTATTATTTGTTTGCTGTCTGAGTGTCGTCCCACTCTTTCAGTTTATATGGGAAAAAATAAAGTAATGTTTTTCCCATTTCCTTGCAACTTTCCCGATTTTAATTTTAATTTTCTTATCCTGACAAATTCTAATAAAAAAACCTGTCCGGGCGTTCGGAAGTTATGCGCTTATCGTCACATTAAGCGATGTATTTTGATTTAATTACTCATAATATACGCCTCTGTGGTCTAGCGGTCCGGGTGTTGGACTTGACTGCATGAGGTCCTGGGTTCGAATCCCGGGTCGGCCAAAAAAAATGTTGATCGGGATTGAAAATGTGCCCGGTTGGCGATAGGCTTGCCACCTATCACATTGTGGGACTTAGTGTCTTCTAGTCGTGGGTGCCTTGGTTGTACCTCTGCCTAATTCTTCGGGGATATGGGCGTGAAGATAATATACGAGGTAGCGAAAAACCCAAAAATCACAATTCTTTATTTATTACTTTTTTAGACTTTATTTTATACACTTTATGGGAGCATTAAAATAAGCATAAAATTATAGTTACTCTAAAGCTAAAATATTTATTCTTTCTGTAAAAAAAATATGTGTTTTTACAAGTGTACGTACAAAGGTTTTTGTCGATTTTCATTCAAAGTGTCTTTTACACAGACAGCTTGGATCCAAAAACACACATCATACACACATGAGCAGTAGCAAAATGAGCATCAACCTAAAATAATATATGCGCCGTGGCGCAAATCTAAAATGAAGTAAGGCGCTGACAAATGCCAAAAAATTTTCTGTAGTATTGGAAGTCAAGCAAGTGGATGGATTTCCTGATGGTCAGAAATTCACGACACCCACAAACACTAAAGATGGTAATTACTGCGTTGCCAAACTGAGGCCGGAATGTTAGGCCTCGAGCAAGTAAGTATACCGGCTACCTTATTCTCCCAACGGGAACACGTCAACGACAAGCACTGACGTTATGGTGGAGTCGGTGCGAACCTTTTCCACCTAATGAGATGTCACGATGTTAGTGACGGTAAGCTTATGCTCGCCTTTTACGAGTTGCGTGGTAGAAAGGCAGATGCTCTATTCTGCAAAGGAGCCCGGACCATCACGGAGGAAAATTGCGCCATATTTTTTTTACTGTGTTCTGCTGTTAATCACGGAGTACGCTAACGTGACAGTTAATTACTGATTCCGTTAGAGTAAAAGAGACAAAACGCGGCAATTTCAGGGTATTAACATTGAAAGACAACAACCACTGTATTCGACCATGATGCAACAAAATTAATTTTAAGAATGTTGGTGAATGAATGCCAAGTTGATGTGAGAGGAAAATACCTATTAACCCTTGTATAAGATTCCTTTGTCTACCTTCCACAGCCCATACGCCTCTGATAAGGGTGTTGGCTATTGTTCACCATGAGGGATAACACGGGTTGGTGAAATTCGGATGTATTTTATGTTGGTAGTAACTTACTCGTACGAGTGAATACCGAAAAGTAATTTGTAAAATAAACATTTGAATACCTTTCCAAAATACGTTATAGATTTTTTTTTATAATACCACTATCAAGTATAACTTTTAAAGTACATAAGCACACGCGCCCATTCTTATTTTATCTTAAAGTATAATGTGTCATTTAATTTCTGGCATGCGAAAAATTCACATGTTAATACATTTTGGAATAAAGTTTCTCATTTAAAGAAGATGAGGGCGATGTAGAAAATAAACGTAACAAGATTTTTTCTTGTTACTCCTTGCTATAGTACAAAATTTTTTCCTCTCCCCACCAGTTTTTTTTTAAATATCCTAAGAAGTAGGTACAATATTTTATATTAGGTACTTCCTACGTTTACACATTAAATATTATATTTTATTAGGTACTAGGTGGGCCGACAGACGCTGTCATACTCTAAGTATGACTATTGATTTTTTTATGTGGAATATTTTATAACAACAACTGATACAACGAAAAATATTGTGCCAGTTAGTTTTCCTAAAATCTACTTCATTTACGTTTACATTTGACTAATTTCGACTATTTAAAATTAATAACATACTTACGCCATTTTTAATAATCTATCCAAGAAAGTGCTACTTTTGATCAGTAACTATGAAAAAACTGTTTTTGTTTTTCGATAGCTAACAAAAATATTTTTGCAACAAAACTCTAGTCGGCTTATCTGTATCTGTAGATAGATTATTGAATATTGCCAACAGTTGTAATTCCATGATTCCATAACACACAAGAATTTTGAAAACAAATTTAAATTATGGCCCTTGTTGAATAATTCGCCCAAATAGTCGAATTGTATGCAACTGACACATCTCATCGGATATTGTAATTACTTGATATTGGTATTTGGTATGTATTTTGAAATTATCGCTTAAAATTATTGGAATATCAACGCAAACGTTCGAGGTATTTGGGCTATCATAACATGCAATACCGTACGTACGTATAAAAGGACACACGGGGCCAGTGCCCAGGGCCCCCATACTCAGAGGGACTCGAAGAATCGACCACTCACATTTAACCTCAAAATATTTTGGTTGGGTGCATAACACTTTTCTCGTTGACTTAATTTCGCAGCTTAAGAACGAATAAGCAATTTGTTAATGATTATGGGCATATTAAGTGTCAGTTAAGTCATAAACTTGAGTTTGAGGAATTAATAGAAGATTTTGCTCAACAGAAATCCCGAAAGAAACTATCATCGTGATCATAAAAAAAGCAGCATACTAATATTATTAATGACATACTATATTTAAATAATGTAATTGATTACCCAAAACCAATTGAAAAAAAGAAATTGCAAAGTTTGATTTATATTCCAATAGGGAGTCCCAAGTATCTTTGTGCTTGGGCCCCAGCGTAATATAAAACGGCCCTGACTACATGGGTGCAGTGTAATACTTAATGGCATTTTGAATTAATATATACGCTTAATAACAACGTTCAATGACCACCAATGAGTACGTTGATTAACCTCGGCTATTATCGATAAACCTATAATTACAACATCACGTTAACTCAATGAGCTTTAGTGTAGCAATATATACAATCCAGGATACAAGATTGCGTTATATACACACTTTGGTAATTACATGTAGTAGTAGTATTTTCACGCCCATATCCCGGAAGAGGTAGGCAGGGGCACAAGCGGGGCATCCGCGACTAACCCAAGACACAAGTCCCACAATGTGATAGGTAGCAAACCTATCGCCACCCGGGCACATATCCAATCCCGGGCAACATTATTTTTATAAAAACATGAAATTACACATTTACTTTTTCTTTTTCGTTGATCACTTAAAATGTTGTTTACAATCCTAGACTGATACGGTATTGGAGTTAACCTATTGGAATGGTTTAAAAGTAATTTAGAGATTAGAAAACAGTGTGTTTAGATTCAAAATGTAAGTGGAAAATACAATAAAGTATATACTTGAAATTAGGTACATAATTATTAAGTGACTGAGGTGTACCACAGGGCAGTATTTATCTCAAAGTACTTCCAATCAAAGCTTTCGCAAAAAGTTTACCGTTACAGAAAATATGTTACAATATCAAGGATTTCCTTGCAGAAAATAATATATAACAAGATATTTGTAATAAATATTAACTGAACATAGTTAAAGAATTTTCAGTTGCTTAGGAGTACGTTTCACCGTTTATTCTCCTGACTTCTGAAAGTTTGTAAATTCAGGTAATAAAAGGCAGATAGATCATAGGTTTATTTGCTGAGAAGTTTGTTTTGTCATTTCTCATTTTAAAACTTTCCTTACCACCGTACCCAAACTTACTTAGCCAAGTTTGAGTACCTACGGTGTAAGTGTATGGTAGATAGTGTTAAAAATTAACATTTCTTTTGAAAATATTTATGATAAATTATAATTCACATAATAAATATAAAGAAGTTCTTTATTCTAAAAAAAAATACCTATAAATATTTCATTTGTTCATATAATTGTGATTAAATATTTGCATACCACAACGTAGTAGAACATGTATGCTTAAATATTTTTGTTACAATTTCATGATACATATATTCCGCAAATAAATAATTTTCATTTAGTTTAATTTCAATTCAAAATAGTTTTATAACAACTGCAACTGCAACAACTGCAAAAAATTTATCTTGTAATGACTAGTATTTTTTTGTACTTTCAGATAATAATGTTTTATTATTGAAAGTTAGTTATTATTTTATTTACAAATTTGACTTACGTTCAAGCATTAGTATGTTTGCTTTATAAATAAGAAATATTTAACTAACTTAAAGCCAGGGTCAATCAAATTTACATAGTAATCATATGCTCGTTATCTTGAAAATATTTTATCTGAAAATGAGTACTAGTCTGGGTGTTCACGGATCTAGAGTCGTTTTGCGGTCGCGGGTTCGATCCTCAGGTTGAATTTAAATGTTCTAGTTAATTGAAAAAAATACGTTCAGGATTGGTTAAGACTAAATGGCGAGACTAACTGACTTGGGCTAGTCGTGGGTGCCCTAATTGTGCCTCTGTCTACTCATTCGGTGCTGTGGGCGTAAAGATATAAAAGCTATTTAGATTTAATAAACTAAATGTCCATTTAGATTCAGCGAGAACCTGTTTAGATATCGGTTAAAAAAATATGCGACTCTTACTGAGTCGCTTATTTTTTATCTCCTGTCTGCAAACACAAAAATTATACAATAACGTCGCTCTGCTGTGACGTGAAAGAAAGGCGAAAAAATAACGATTCGCATTTTCGTATTTAAATACCTAAAGAAAAAAAAGAAAAAAAACACAGACTGATCTAGCCCCGAGCAAAGTAAGCAAATGATGCTTGTGTTATGTATGGTATTTAACGATACATACATAAATGTTATAAATTAAATAAGTACCAGATAGGGAAACACAGACATTTATATTCATCACATAAATGCCTGCGCCTGTCGGAAAACGAACCCGTGATGGAGTTAGGCGCATATTCCAACCCCTCGGCCAACGACGTAGTCATGCTTATATTGGTATATATATTTGGATATGCAAGAATGAAATAAGAATCAAAGTAAAAATAATATTCCATTCCAACCAACCGCTTTATATGGAACAACCTTGCCTTTTATCGATAAAGCTATAATTACCACATTACTCCAGTAGCCTCGATTGCCTTTTGTTTGTACTAACAACAATCAGTATAAAACTATGTGATTTTCATAATAATATAGGCACGTGCTACATTTTAGTGACGGTGAAAAATGTACATAAAGTAAACATTTTATGTGGTGCATGGAAGACAAACTAATTCCAATGGCAAACACATATCTAATAAAGACACCAAAGATGATAATAATGTTGTGCTTTGGTTTGGATGTAAGATTTAAGTCCTTTTTGAGTGGCATCACGTCATCGCACATACAAAGACATATAGACAGCAACACAATGCACGGCGAATGTACCATGCCCGTGGCTATAGCCACGTCAAAGTTGGTTTAAAAATATCTTCACGCCCATATCCCCGAAGGGGTAGGCTTATGCCTAACCAGGTGCTAACCTAATGTGTGCTTCTGCTCAACCACGACTAGCCGAAGGCACTAAGTCCCACAATGATATAGGTGGCAAGCCTATTGCCAACCGAGCACATATCCAATTCTATGCAAGGTTATTTTTATTAGAAAATTAAAAAATATACAATTTCTAATATTTTTTGTTGCCCAACCCGGGGATTGAACCCAGGATCTCCAGAACGTAAGTTTAGACGCGGTACTCGTCTTTTTAGTAACTTAAACTACTTATTATACGGGTACATAGATTCAAGTGGTGTACCTTAAAAAGTCTTACGTCAAAACCAGTAGTATAAAATCCTTTCTAACATCATAATATTACATTTAACATCATACAATTTTCCCTGGTGTTTGTGTTGGTCCGCTTAATAGAATAGATCACCTGCCGCCCTGCCAGGCAGCTCATCACGAACAAAACCAACTATGGTAGAGCGTAGTAACTGGAACGAGTAAGCTCCGTTCTGGAGGGTAGGGTAAATAGTACACTGTGACAATTGGCCGTCGACCAACGCTAAAGTTTCAGATTTTATTGATATGCGCAAGTTTTGAAATAAATTTGGTGTACTTGCTCAGTGCGATATGAGCCTTTGCTGCACATCTTAAGATTAAAATTTGCTTGCGTTTTGTACATGAACGAGTCTTCTGTAGGTTAATAATATTACTTATTCTGTGGTATCAACCTGTATAGACTCTTTCACATGACACAAGCCCTAAACGGCATAACAAGTGCGAAGACTATCATACGATCGCTAATCCTACTAATATCATATATGAAAAAAATTATGAGAATCGGTGGATATCAGAATAACATATAAGCTGTAATTTATTAACCTGCCTCCTTACTAACGCGCCTAAATCCACCGACCTATCACGAGGCTTGGAGTCGATTCCCCGACAGGGGCAGGCCTTTATGTGATAAACATACCTAGATGGATTTATTTTCAGATCTGTGTGTTTAATAAATTTATACTGGTTTCGTTGTCTAATAGGTACCCATAATACAAATATATAGTTTACTTTAGTCCATCAGTCCAGTGGACTGATGATCTGGTCAAAGTCGCGGGGAGTCACTGGATGCAAGCGGCTGGTGACCGTGACTTGTGGCGGTCTTTGGTGAAGGCCTATGTCTAGCAGTGGACGACTTCCAGCTGATCATGATAGTAAACACTTACTTTGGAGATAGATTAGTTTGTGTAATTTGTCCATAGGTACTTGTTTGTTTATCATAATTAATTAAACAACAAATTCTTATGGTACAAACTGACCTTCTAGGACCATTAATCACCTCATTTCCGGGCAACTGCGTTGAATTCAAATGGCATTTTTCTCCACAAGTGCAACGCTCTCTGCGTACGAATGAAATAATATGACATAGGAAAGACGGTGGGCGGGAAAGTGAAACACGTTAAGAGAGAAAATGTTCTTGAGAAAGTATTTCCGTCCGTTACTGGAATATGTAATGGGGATATAAGAGCATACTCTATCTCTGCCACACGGTGGTAACGCAAAATTGCTGTCAAGTTCGGATTACCTATATTTAAGAAAAAACTTTTCACTAGTTTAGTTTTAATAATAGAAAAGTCAATCTAGGGCAACCATAGCCATGTATTATTGTAGTTGAGTCTTGCAACGTCTTTCCCGGATTTGTCTATCCATCTATGTCCTCCATCTACTTGCCTATTTAACCAACTCTCAAAAGCGGCTATCAATACGACTGTATCTTCTTTCATATGTCTGTCATGCGATTATATTATAACCAACCAAAAATAAACTAAAGATTATAATCAACCGATTTTGATTAACAACTATGTAGACAATAGAGATAAAAAATTTTGGAAATGTAGACCATGATTAGTAGTTATTGAGTTATAATTACTAATGAGCAGATCACTCATCATAGTAGTCCGACGTGTATAAAATTGATGTGAAAACTTCTTGAAATCCTTAGCTATATTTAAGATTAGCAGTTTCATGCAGCTTCGCCTGCGTAACTTGGCTTCTACTGCAGCGATTTTGATGAAACAAAGTTATGTCGCTCAGGAATAATGTAGCATTCTAAAGGTGAAAGAGTTTTTTTAAATCGGTTCAGTAGTTTCGAAGCCTATTCATTTCAAACAAACAAAAAATCAAATCTTTCCTCTTTATAAAATTAGTACAGAAAAGAATGACCAAATCGCGACATGATAATGAAATAATTGAAGTTATTTTGCAGTCTTATATATATAAATATAAATAAATGTTGGTTTATCTTCGATTAATCAGGTCATCAATATAAACGAAAAATGTATGCGCTATTAAATATAACTCAAAAGCAACTCACTAGTCAGATCATGATAAAATTAAAATGGAACCACGTCATCAGAATAAGGAGCAATCCTTCTAAAAAAACATCAAAATCGGTTGGCTAGTCGTTGACTAATCGTGT
>NJDC01003318.1:237325-249930 GCA_002245475.1 Calephelis virginiensis
GCATGTTGGCATCACCATAGTTCTTTGTTTTTTGTAAATACTGTCTTATTGTAACAAACAAGATGTCTAGTCATGGTCTACGCTGACTCGCGATCTGACAAATTTTGTAAACGAGTTAAAAGGCACACGCGAAGAAATTCGTTGACATGTATCCAATTACAGATTTTTTGAAGTGAAAACTAAACTTCTTTTGCGACGTTTCGCACTTTTTTTGGAATGGGTAAAAACTTCTAAACTCGCGTCAGGACACGTGACCTGATCGAAAATTCGTAATATGGTGCAGGGCGCTTGCGCGAATGTTTATATCGTCATGTTTGTGTACGCTAGCGCAATAAATGAATATTGTTTTTTACCATATAAATGATAGTACTTTTATACTGAACATTAAAGCAATCCGTGCAAAATTATTCCCTAGCCATTCCAAAATATCAAAAATGCACAACGTTAATATTCAAGTTTTCACTTCTGCCGGCACTCCCGGTGTGCAACCCGTCGTTTTTTATTTGTATTGTGTGAATACTATAAATATACTTGCATGCATAAATGAGATAGTGATGTGCGTCATTTCAGTTTAGACGATCTGTATCTCAAGAGAGCTAAATCACCTTATCACGCGAGCGTAGCGACGGGCAACATTTTATTAGGTATAAATATGCTTATTAGAAAAAGTATTTGATAAAAAAAGTATTTTTACGCCCTTATCCCTAAACGTTTGGCAGAGATACAATCAGGGCACCCTTGTCTATTGTCCCACGATATGACATGTGACAAATCTATTGCCCAGGCACATATTTAACCCCGGGCAACGCTTTTTTGTTATCCATCTCTAGGTTTTTATTTTATTATTATTTTATACAAAATTAGCAAAGTCACTATTTAATAAATCACTGGAAACAGTTGCTACAAAACTTCCTAAATGAGCATGTCAAACGTTGCCCTTATTTGATTTCGGACAATGGGAATGGCGGAAACTGAATTCTGACAAGCTTTTTACAATAAAAGTAAAAGCGTTTTAATGTTTTGTTTTGTTAGCTTTGTCTACATTACAAAATTTCAGTCTCTTTTTCGTGTGATCACTGCAGAGTACAAACTATCCAACAGCATATAAATTAACATACATTTTGTTTTAGTTAGTTGAAAAGTGTATCTTATCATGTGTTCTGATCTGACCTGAATACATATACCAGCTTGAGCTGTAAATCGTCAGTTAACAGTTTTGTAGTTTTGTTTGCACACTCGCAATCATTGCGATGTCAATTGAAAAATCAATTTGATATCAGTGGGCTGATTACGTATCTTTTAAGTGATCATCGCTGGGCAAAGTGTACATCAAATAGCTGTTAAATAAATAATAAATAAATAAATATATTAATATATATAATTCTGTGCTTATTCCAACGTTATTGTATGGAAGCGAGAGTTGGGTATGTCAGGAAAAGCATGAAAGTAGGATAAATGCGGTCGAAATGAGAGCACTACGGAAAATCTGTGGTGTAACGCTCGCTGACCGCATTCGTAACAGTGAGATCCGAGAAAGAGTGGGATTGAAAGAAAGTGTTAGGGTTAAAATGCGAAAGGGCATGCTCCGCTGGTTCGGTCATGTGGAAAGAATGACAGATGAAAGATTGACAAAGCAGATATACAATGCGAATGTGGATGGATGTAGGTACCAGGGGAGACCAAGGCTGACATTTCACGATCAGATCAATCGGATATTATCCGAGGGTGGTGTCAAGAGTCTCCGAAACCGGCGTGTTTGTATGAAAAGGGTTATGAATGTGAAGGAAGCAAGACAGGTCTGTCAGGATCTGGCACTCGATACTCTCTGCCTACCCCGTAAGGGACTTGGCGTGAAGATATGTATGTATGTATGTATGTAAATAAAGATCCCTGGACAAGTTACACAAATTGAATCTAACCTCAAATTTAGCAAATTATTTGCTTGTTGTGGGTGCTAGTCAACGATACTAATACATAGAAATACTTAAATAGATAACAGAATAAATTTAATAAACACCCAGACCCGGAAATGCAGACATCTAATTGTTCATCACACAAATGCCTGACCCCGTCGGGGATAGAACCCGAGCCTCGCGGTTGTTCGGTGTAGTTAGGCGTGCACGCTAGCCACTCGATTGTATTTCCATTTGTCATTAGAGATAGCAAATTTAAAACACGTCGTTTGACAGCTATTTGATCATCTCTAAAAATATTCGTGATCAGCCTCCTGATCTGTGTGGCTCAGACAAATCGGCAGATATCCGAACGGTTTAACGGTATAAGGGTATTGAGCTGATCTAAGAACGAGTTAGCGCCTCCGGTTCAAGGATTAGAATCGCGATCTGTATCACGGCCTACGCATATTAATTGTTGAGTAGATACCTTCAGTTTCGCTTATCTCACGTGTTCGGAAAACCAATCAATTAATCCGATATTTCGATCAAATCGGCTATTGACCGAATAATCGCGTAACAGATATACAAAAGGAGTTTTGGCGCCATCGAGACAAAAGATGGTAGAAGTTTTTTCATAATCATTGAATTTGGCGTTTATAATGAGTAAAATTTTTCAATTTTGGTAGCATTTTATACTATTTTGTTCAGTGAAAGTGCACAAATGAAATAATCATGAAGAAATTAGCGTATCGTGTATTTCCTCGTTGCCGCCAAATCTCACTACATGAACTTGAGTTGAGTTGAGGCCACCGCTTTACTCAAGACCCTGACATGACTTATTGACGACTTATTATTTACGACTAATTATAATTGAATCCCGATCTCTGTAAATTTGATGCAAATTTCTACTTGAGTAATGGCAAAATACTAATGTGAATGCCCAAGCCTAAAGAAAGAAAAGAAGACATACAAAAGAATTAAAAGAAACATACAGCCGAATTGAGAACCTTCTCCTTGTTTTGGAGCCGTTTAAAAATATACGAGTAGAAGTCGAATCAAAAATCCTCCTTTTCATAGTTGTTTAAAATATGATATAGATAGGTATCTCAAAACTGAATCAGTCTATCTGTTATTGAACCTGTTAATCCGGGTCCGTTCCGTCGAACAGGTTATATGCTTCACTGTTTGGCAGCTCGTAGAAGACGAGCATGCAGCCATTTACAGTAGCTTTGCCTAGGATCCACTACCTTACCTATTCCTGCCGGTAGTAAAACCCGGTAGCAGGGAGAGAAGTGCACATTACGCCTACCAACCCGGCCACCGGATTGCGCACCTTTAAAATTTACGGTGTCTACGATGTAGGCTCCTGCTGTCTCTTACCAACGCTTCTGTCTGTGTTCTTGCTTGCTACATTTTGCTTATCTTTAAAAATACACTTAAATAGCCGAATAGTCGCCTCTGTGGTCTAGCGGTTCAGTTGACGGACTTGACTGCGTGAGGTCCCGTGTTCGAATTTCGGGCCCGGGAACAAAAAGAGGATGGGTTTTTCCAATTTTCTAATGAAACAATGTTGCTCGAGATTGAATACGTACCCGGTTGGCGATAGGCTTACACCTATCACATTGTGGGACGTATGCCCGATTTCACCAAGAGCCCCTATATTTACGGGACCTTTTAACGTATTTTAGGTGACCGTTTCATATGGAAAAAGTCCGATAAGTAACGTTAAAAGGTCCCCTAAAGTATAGGGGCTCTTGGTGAGATCGGGCATTAGTGTCTTCGGCTAGTCGTGGGTACCCTGGTTGTGCCGTGGTTGTGCTCTGCCTATCCCTTCGGAGATATGGGCGTGAAGATACTTATTTAAATAGCCGAAACAATTTTAGAACACCATGTTAATGGAGCTAAAAATCATTATACATATCAAATAAAACACATCAAACTGTCAAACAAGTTTCAAACTAACCCAAACATGTCCCATTATAGGCGATTGTCCAAACCGAAACTAGTCATAACTGAATACTGTCGAAACTTGAAGTTTTCCTAACTTTGATAATGTACACGTTTCGGACTGTTTATATGTAATTATTTCACACTTAAAGGATGTAACAGCTCCATTGTCTGCTGTGGGATTAAAACTTGAATGTTTCGTTAATGTAGCCAGTCAGACAACATAGTAAAGTGCTATAACTCTCAAGGAATGGAAACCCTTAAACTATTCCTAACGCGCAGTACCGTCTATGGTTGCTATTGTCCCGTCTGGACAAAAGGGACTCGGTAAACATAGTTACACTTGAAGCCTAACAACAAACAGCTATAGTCTGTTTTCAACGCTACTAGACCTAAGTATTTCTTAGGGTAAAAATCCGTATGTTTAATATTTGTATGCTTTGATTATATAGAACGTTATCAATTATCTTCATTGGTAAGTATTTACTATGGTTAGTTACTTAATTCTTTTTTTATTGAGAAAATATAGATATGATAGATATATAAAGAACAGATATAGAATAATTTGAAAGAGATTGCACAAAAAAGTTTGATAAAAACTGGAACATTACTTCGTTGTCAGATCGCTACATTTTAAGGTTTCGTGGGCGAGCAGAGTACACCGGAACCCTTACAGATTGATATGTATGATTGATTAATAGTTCAGAGTCAATTTACAAAAAAATTGGTTTTATAATATAATTTATTATTTAATTATAATATAATTAATAATTTATATACCTAATTTTTTTTCATTTTATAAGTTCGTAAGTGTTTATCTTTAAAACGATTAAGGTTTAGATAAAATGGTTTCAGGACTTTAAAGTCATTATAAAATACCTGAGATACCCTGCATTAGTAGGCTTAATGAAAACTATGTGACCGCCTCTTATCTGCCAGCAGAGAGGAAAATAGTCTGTTCCACTAAGGGAAGCTAAAGGAAAAGTTTTAAATAAAGGTTAGCATTTTCCATTTTTGTAATATACTAGATAGTGGTCACGGCTCGCCAGCTTATTATTTTTTTTTTACCTCTTCTACGAGAACCTGGTTAGATATCGGGAAAAAAGTAGCCTCCATTCTCCTGACTATCGCCACTCAAAAAATATAGCATAAAATAAATTGTCTTTTGTTCGCTACGTTCTAACATAAAAAAAAGTTTCGCATTTACTATATTGGTAGATTTGGATTTTGAAATACTTTTAAATACACAAATATCGTTTATAATACGTATGCTAGCATTTACAATGCGTTTATTTGGATCCTCTGTGAAGAATAGACCATTTGCCTCTTTGCCGTACACCTCATAAAAGGCGAGTAAAAGCTAAATGGGTGATTACTAACAAGACCACTGGTACGAAAGTGCTGTGCTTCAACTTACCCGGGTAGGTATCCACCGCCTTACCTATTCATCATGACAGTGTCATTTTCCGGCTCGGAGGGTAATAATACTTATTCGTTACATTTATTTAGAGAAATTACATTTAAATAACAAAACAAGCATTTTGCTTGTGTTATGGGTGTTTACCACTAATATAAACACATGCATCTGCAGATATAGAAATAATAAATACCCAGATCAAGAAAGTAGGTAGAAACATCTACATCTATGTTTAAGTGACATTCAATTGCCAGACCATCTCAGGATTCGAACTCGAGCCCCAAAAATGATCAGTACCGTTAAGCAATTACGCTATCCACTCGACCAAAGATGCAGTCGTTGCTAGTATTATTACACAACAAAGGGGTTGGCATTGGTGCTTAAACCGAGCTCCGAGCGACGCCTAGCCGAAGACACTTACTCCCCCAATGTGATAGGTGGCAAACCTATCGTTAGCCGGGCACATATGCAATTCAACTTACTTTGTTATAAAATTGAAAAATCTGCTACCTTTATATTGCTTGACCTCGGGACCGAATATGGGATCTCATAAAGTCAAGTCTAACATCGCATCACTAGACCATAGACATGCTTATTATACAGTTTCTATACTTAGTCTGCGCTCGTTGGAATTCCATTCTAGACACAATTTATTAATATATTTTTTTACAGGAGGAGGCAAACGAACAAGTGGTTCATCCGATGGAAAGTGATCACCGCCGCCCGCGAACATCCGAAACACCAGGAGTATCAGAGATGCGTTGCCGAACTTTAAGGAATGAATGCGCTCTTTTCTTGATTGTCCCTAACTCATATTTTTTTGGGAATATCGCCCTCGGTAACTGATTCCACAAAGGTGTTGTTCAAGGTAAAAAAATTCTTCGGAATCTCACAGTTGTAGATTTCCATGCATCAAGATGATGGGCATGATACTTTAAAATCTAACACGATGTCCGAAGGTGGAAATCAGCGGCTGGACTTAAACCAAACAACTCTTCAGAACATTCTCCATATTAGATTTTCTAGAAAACACTGAGAGACCCAACATTTCTACGCAGTGCCAAGGAATCAAGCCTATTGGTAATTACAAATTTGCCACATGTACTGATACGTAGAAGAAACAGAGTAGGAGAAATCACACAGCCTTGGGGAGCACCAGCATTTACAAACTTGGTCTCCGAGCACATAACGTCGACAACGACCTTCACGCTACGCTCCGTCAAAAAACTAGTAACTCATTTGCATATTTTCTCAGGAAAGCCGTAAGAAGAAAGCTTTGATAGAAGCGCCTTGTGCCACACCCGATCAAAGGCTTTCTCTATGTCTAAACTGACAGCCAACGCTTCTCCCTTGCTTTTGACTGCTTGTGCCCATCGGTGTGTTAAGTAAACTAAAAGATCGCCAGCTAAACGACTACGACAAAAACCGTATTGATGGTCATTTAACAGCTGGTGCTCCTCTAGGTACCTTAAGAACTAGCAGTTTGTTATGGATTCAATAACTTTGGAAAGCAAGGAAGTTATAGCTATAACTAGACGGATCCGAGCGGTCATCTTTTTTAGGGATCGGGTGTACTAAAGCGGTCTTCTATGAACTCCTTACAATGGCTGATGAATAGGAGAGTCGGAAGAGTTGCATTAAAACCGGTGCCAGCTCGGGAGGACACACTTTGAGAACAGTCGGAGGGATACTATCGGGCCCACACGACTTGTTCACGTCCAATGAAATAAGTGTTGTATGCACCGAACTGAGCAAACACTGTATATCTGGCAAAGACACTTTACACCGCGGGATGGTCGGTAGCGTGTTTTCATGGTCATCTAAAGTCGAGTTGGAAGCAAAAAGGGAGCCTAGGTGTTCGGCTTTCTCTTTCGCATCATAGGCCAGCGAGGTATCACTCCGGTCGGTGTAAAGATGGTAATGACGGCTTCGCGAAATTTCCTGGGGCAGCCTTGGTGAGAGACCAGAACATCTTGTTCCCGAAGGTAAGCGGGCTAATTTCTCGCCAATTCTACCAATGTGCTTAGACTTTGCCTTAACCTTGCCTCTTTTAAAAGACCTAAAGGCAAAGTTATACTCCTTTTTAAGCGAGCTGGTGTTTTCGTCACAAGACTTCACTGCCGCGGCCCAGGCCTGGTAGCATTTCCGCTTATGGCTCAGTGCCATCTTACAAGGATGACTGAACCAAGGCTGAGATTTGCTACCAATGGACACTGAAGAGAACGGAATATAAAATTCCATACCCTGCAGCACCACATCAGTGACAAAATCAGCAACGATGTCTGGATGAACCTGTGAGAAGAAAATCTGCCTCCTTAGATAAGATGCAAAAAAAGATCGCATCCTGTCCCAATCTGCTGACCTGTTATGCCACACTCGATGTCGGCCCCCGATGCTTGTACCCCGATGCTTGTACACAAGATGTACTGGACATTGCACTCCGGATTAAGCAGAGGGCGGAAGAACTAAGAGGGGCATCAACAGAAACTTTATACTTCTCTGGATGACAGGTCAGCAGAAAGTCTAACAGTGAAAGCGTATGATCCTCCACAACCGGGATTCGCGTGGGCGAAGTTACAAGTTGCTTTAGATCATAGGACAAGACAAAGTCGTGAACAGATCTTCCCGTATGATCGGTGGAACGTGAACCAAGACAATCAGCATGGTGGGCGTTAAAATTGGCAAGAATCACGATTTCCGTGGGTGGGATCTGCTCAGACACCGAATTGCAAGCTATTTGCATGTGCTCGACGAGCCGGTCTCTTTCGGAATTTTCGCTATGTGACCTGTCACTTGTACTTTATACAATATATTTTTATGATTATCTTTTAGCCAATTGGTTTCCCTAAATAAGCATCATCAACATCAACAAGTTGTAGCCTGTATGACGCTCATATAGCGACACCAGTTAGCTAAAAGTTATCAGTAAGTATATGGAGACTACAAGCGATATTAATAAATTGCATCTTGATTAAAAATACAATCTGAACTAAAGTTATTTTATCAACAAATAATAAAATAATTACGTTTGTTTCCATTTGGATTTACCGAATACAAAGCATTGCCATCCACTATGGTTCTGATGAAATTGCTTACGGTACGAGTTCGAGCGGTATCGTTATTTAGTTGTGCTAATTGTGAAGTGTTGTGGTTTATTTAACCTAGTTGTATTTCAAGCTAAAGTTCAATTAATGAAAAGAGCGATATATTAACCGATTTTAAAAAAGAGGCTATTAATTCGAACGTATGTTTATTACGCGATCACTCGGCAAATATCAAACCAATTTTGATTCTTTTTTGGAAAGGCAGGTCTTGACTCCGACGTGGTCCCATATTCACATTAGTGTCAACTTCGTCGTCAACATGGATGAACATTTATGCATTACCGAGTTAGTCTGGGAAGCCGGGTCCGCAAAGAGGCTGATAGACTAATCTACTATTAAGCTATCAGCCTCTCTGCCAGGCAGCTCGTAAGAGGCGAGTACTGGTTAAAATATAGGTCATCACTAGTAAGACCTCTGATGGGATGGTGGTTGAGTGCTGTGCAGCAATTTGCACGGGTAGGGATCCACCGCTTTACCTATTTCTGCTGCTATAATGACTCTGTCATGTTACGCCCCGGAGTTAGAGTAGCCAGTATACTTTCATAATAGTTTTTTTTATACAAGAGGAGACATACGAGCAAGTGGGTCACCTGATGGAAAGTCATCATCGACACCCACGAACATCCGCTACGCCAAGGGTATCACAGATGCGTTGCCTACCCTTAATGAATGGTACGCTCTTTTCTAGAAGATACCTAAGTCGTATTTGGTTGGGAATACCGCCTTGGGTAACTCATTCCACAAAGGTGTTCTGCGGGGTAAAAAATGTCATCAGAATCGCACAGTTGTAGATCGCCACGCATCAAGGTGATTATACTTTGAACTATGACGAGATGTCCGAAGTTCAGCGACGCACCTCTAACATCTATATTGTCTATCGGCCATGGTTGTTTTCTTATCACGAGAGTCGTGTGCTTTTTTACTGCTTTCTTACATAAAAAAAATATAATTCAAATCGACTTGTGGGATGTTGTTAAAATTTGTATGAGATCATCTCGGATTTAAATAAATCGAGACATTAACGATGAAGTAATTGAAGTCGATTTTTTGCAGCTTTACTGTAGTTAATAATCTATACATACTTTATTGTAAACAGACAATAACACATTTGCATTCATTGCCTATAAAAATTTTACGGTAAAACTAGCTGACCTGACGGACGTTGTCTTGGCTATAAAATATGTTGAATTCAAAACAACTTATTTTGGGGTTTCATATATTTTTGATACCGAATCGTGCAACCAAAAACAAATAAAAACGTAAAAACAGGAGTGGAGCACCCATAATATTCAGAGGTACCTTTGATTAACTATATCTATCGATATATGAGTATATAACATATGGGATTGGATATTAAAGTTGCCACATTCCTCAATATTACTCTGCAAAATATTACCATAGCCAGTAACAAGCCTTTGTGTTTTTCAGAGAATATAACTTTAATTTAATCATGCTCATCTACGTGTGTAAAAAACATAGTCTTATTGTGATTGGATATTACAATAGAAATGTAAAGCTGGGCTGCCGTATATATATTTTATCTGATTTATAAAAAAAACTCATCAAATTCATATTCAAAACTTGATTTTCTGTAAAAAAAAATATTTGTTCAATCTAATCTTGACATGTTTTACTCTGACATGCACTATTAAAATAATACCATGAGGCTTTCGATTGGATGACTTTTCAATATATTTCAATGATGCTTATTTTTGAGATTCCAATATATATTTAGTTCATATTTTAATTATGTATGTAATTAAATTTTACTTTTTGTTACAATGAGAATATCGATACGTGTTTTTATTTTTAGCACTTGCCCTGTGCTTGGGATAAATTTCTATAAATTTTAAAGAAAGAAAAAATTTCGCCCCAGACAGGATTTGAACCAGTAACCTTTCGTCTCAAGCCGACGAATGCTCTAACCAATTGAGCTACTGAGGATTCAAGTCCCGTGGCGAAATTTTTAACTTTCTTTAAAATTTATAGAAATTTATCCCAAGCACAGGGCAAGTGCTAAAAATAAAAACACGTTGCGAGAAACGAAAGTTATGGCCATTCTAAAATGTGAATTTCATCTGTAATGATGAACTCATTTGGTGAGTACTCAGAATTGTGTATCTATAGGACATAACTACCCGCGTTAACGGGTTAGAAAGGAATTAAAAATTTCGCCACGGGACTTGAATCCTCAGTAGCTCAATTCGTTAGAGCATTCGTCGGCTTGAGACGAAAGGTTACAGGTTCAAATCCTGTCTGGGGCGAAATTTTTTCTTTCTTTAAAATTTATAGAGAATATCGATACTTTAAATATAACTGACATTTCATTTTATACTATTTTAGAGGACCATACATGTATAAGGTTTTTCTGCCATACCGACCATTTAATTCTCTAGGATCTAGATACTACTAGTTACAACATATACAACTAGTAGTACTAGTAGATAGATACAACCAGTTGTATTCACGGTGTTGACAAACTTACCGACACACGGCCCCTCATGAGCTGCTCGCTATGACAACGTTGGTCTATATACACAATTGGGTTTGGGTTAAATGTCTGAAGTGGAATTATATAAGGCTATCTTAGCTCAATTAATTACTAAAACTTTCCAGACTGAGCTAAAATAGACTTGAGGCCGAAACCGAAACCGAATACTTGGCGAATCCCTAGTTAGTAAGGGTGCACAGATGTTCAAATGTCGTGTTTTGGTTGAGATAGTAAGGAGGCCGGTGTTATTAACGGCTTCGTAGTGTGTTAGTTTTCCGATACTTGTCGTCTCGGATATAATAATTAATCTTAAATAAATAACTCGCTGTGTCTCACAGCTTCCCATGCATTTATTTTGTTTCTAAGACACTTGGGTATTTTTTTAAATTATAATGAAAGTATCCGCCACAAATTTCTCCGTGTTGTTCCGGCTTCGTTGTAGAATAGACCATTTGCCTTTCTGCCAGGCCGTTCGTAAAAGGTGAGCATAGGCTTACCGTCACTAACACCGTTCCATTATCCTTTGCCTGATTCGCCTGGATTGGTACCACCAATTTACCTATTCCTGTCGCCATGACGTCAGTGCCGGTAGCCGGTAAACTTACTTTTGCTTGAGGCCTTACACCCCAGCTTCAGTTTGGTACCACCTTTTATGTCTCTAGGCAGCGTGAATTTCTAACCATGAGGAAATCCGTCTGCTTAATCGACTTTAAATATTATACAAAGATAAAAAGAGTAGAAACAGGCAAACGAATTTGCTAATGATAAAAAATACAAGTCGTCAATAGACAATGAAGGTATTAAATCCTTAACAAACCGAGACTAAGGTGTAAAGCTTCTTGTGTGAATAAATTTACCGATTTCACCATAACTTCCGAATCGAAACACGATAGTTGCGAGCACTAATGATGTGGGTGGAATAGGTAAGGCGATAAAAGGTAACCATTCGGACGAGATGTCGTCTGTCGCCTGGTCTTGGTCGCAGTAACGACAAACAAACGAACAATTCAACATTTAATTGGCACAAGATAGTTATATTCTCATTCAGGATCCTGCATATAATTTTTGTGTTCTTATGACTATTATAATATTAACAGGAACTTTTTTTTACAGGGTAACTTTTAAAGGGCCGGCCAAATTTTAGCATATGGAAATGTAGACTTAAATCGTAATGCATTTTAAATATTATTGCCTAATTGTAAACTTTTATAAACATTCATTTAAAATAGTCTGGAAAAATGCTACACTTGTTGTCATGCTTGCGAATGCGACCGCGGTCGGTGGGGACCAGTTTTATGCTTTGTTTACGTTATGACCATGCATCTCGTATTTTTCATCGGATAAAAATTCTAAAATGGCATTTTTAATTTTTATTTTTTTCTAGATCGTATGTGTTATCGATTCCGAACAGTTTCTTAAAATTTGGCCGGTGATATAGATGTAACCCTGTATATGATACTATGAACCGACAGACTAACGTCTATCTAACTATGATGATTGATTTTTTTATATGAAACTTCTCCCGATAACTAACACGACAAAAAAATAATTAGTAAACAGATGGACCATTCAAGCCTGATACGCTGACCAAGGGAAATGGACGATAAGTTACATGTGGTCTGACTTGATTAATGTGGATGCAGCACTTCTCTCATGCTACTTCTTTTGACAGGCTGTCAACCATCTTGAAACCAAATGAAATGAAAACTATTTATTGCTGAATATGTATGTTAGAATTGTTACAAAAAAAT
>NJDC01003320.1:0-11454 GCA_002245475.1 Calephelis virginiensis
TCAAATATTTTACTCAGGGTAGGCAGAACGGAGATAGGTCGGTAGTTGGAGGGATCGGAAGAACTTCCAGAATTAAATATAGGTATAACTTTACTAAGTTTCATTAGATCAGGAAATACTCCATTGGAAACACAACAGTTAATGTAGTTCAAATGTTTATCTATATTCCGGGTTTGGTCACGTTATACTTAGTGTTCTTATGTCTATAATTTCTAAACTACAAAATTTACGACTTGGATGAAGATACGGAACAATGTGTAAATCACATAATACAAATCACAGAACGAATAAATTTAATTTGACTACGTGGTAGTGAACTCTCCCACGGAAACTCCTTTTAATGAGCATAATAAAAAGAAGCCTTTATTCTTCCTCGGAATATAAAATGCTCACCAGCCCAATTTCACTACGATAGGTTTAGGAGATTCGGTGTGTATTGCTGTCATGACTCATGATATACCTATACAGACAAAAAAAATCTAAATTTCTTAAAAATTGCTATGCTACCCCCTCTACAGTCGCTTGCACCAAGTTTTTAAAATAATTTCAATGTACATAATTACTCTTCTGTAATTTTATTAAAAGATTAGATATAGATATGAGGATGGACTGAAAAGTTCAGTACTCAACACAGATCCATTCAATTCTCAAAAAAAACAACCACTAATATGAAAAAATATATATACACTAAGTAGTTGACGATTTTGTTGTGGTTTAGTTATTATTGTGCAAGATGTATAGATGTTATTAAAAATAGATTAAAAAGTTATGATCGGTTCAGTATCGCATGACATTCAGAAAATAAAAATAACTACTTTACTAAAAACCGATTTCAAAACTAAAAAGTAAAAAAACAAAGATTTAATATTAATTATATAGTACCTATTATTTATATGTGCTATTTACTTACTAGTAGGTTTGAAGTCGGTGCCAAGCCAATAAAATACTTAGGTAGGTACTTACTTATTTTATTATTAATTTTTAGTTTAAGGTTTGGAACCGACTTCCAAACTATTAGTAAATAGCACATATAAATAACAGGTAGTATATAATTAATATTAAATCTTTGTTATTTTTTACTTTTTAGCTTTGACGTCGGTTTTTAGTAACACAGTTATTTTTATTTAATACTTTTTAGTTTATTGCTGTTATGATTTAATTTCATAAAAATAAACATCGGAATAGATGAAAGTAGACAAAAAATGCTCATAAAATAAAAACTAATAGGCCTACCCTGATCAAATTTTTATGGGACCAATTCGAAACTATTCCGCATCAAACAAAAAAATAATTATGTAAATCGGTTCACAAAAATCGGAGAAACCATGTATATTTTCGATGCCGCCAAATCTTATTGAATGAGTGATAGTTAATTTAAAAAAAACAAATGAAATAATTAGCACCTAATGGAAAAATAGAAGGGGTGAATATGAAATTATACCTCCTAAGCTTAAAGGTATTCACTTTTTATTTAAACAAGCTAAGGTTAGAATGTCCTAGAAATACCTTCTTAGGAAGGTAAAGGAAGGAATTTCGTTATAAGCCCATTCGAAAGAGAAAACAAAAAATCAAGGGGATAGTCAGCTTTACCACGATTCTTGACTAAGAAATGGAGCTGGGTGAATCAAATTATGCCGATTCTCAGCACACTTTTTAATGTGCAACATCTAGAAAACAGCAGAAATAGCAACTCTGTTTCAGATTCAGCAATTTATTGTTAAGGGGCCATGTATGCTAAAATACGTCAGCAATATACTGTTTTTTTCATACAAAGCAATTATGGATCTTGGCGACAAAAATACACAAGATTAACATTAATATGCTTTATAAGACTAGTGTTTCCAAAACACGATTCATTTCACTTTCCTCGATAGAAAAAAATCAAAAAGTTAACCCTTTTTTGAAAGCAAAACCCAACTGTCTACTTCAATTATAAAAATATCGACACCAGATTTAACATAAACATAGATAAGTATTATACCTAAAAGATTTATATTTTTTTCAAATTACTTATATAGTGTCAAAAATAGTGATTTGGCGCTTATGACATTTACTTTAGAGCGCAATATTTCATAGTAATCATGGAACGGGGGAGTGCGCTGATTGGCTCTTCTGGCTGACTAAGTGTGGGGCCTTAATGAGTTGGAAGTTTCCTAGATATACTTATACAGGCTCAAGTAGTTAATAGATTCACAGCCAAGAAATATTTCTGTGATAACTTATCACATTGAGCTACGATAGTATAACTTATTGTACAATAAGCTCTAAATGTAAATGAAATATAACTTTGTATTAGTGTCAGAAGCGTAAATGGTCCTGCATAAAAGTATCTTAATGCACATATCCCCGAAGAGGTAGACAGAGGTACAACCAGTACATCCACGAGTAGCTGAAGGTACTTTTACCGAAACATGTTAACATTAACATTTCATTAAAAGTAGATATAAATAAATTTTAAGAAAGTATCTGCACGCACTTAATAATTACCGTATACACAATCGTGTATACGGTAATCGTGTAATCGTGTGTAGGATAATCTCCTAAGGTGCTATTTTTAGCCCCATAATATGATGGGGCACATAGATAGCAAACTTTTAGCCAACCGGACACTTATCCAATCTCAAGGAACGTGTTTTTGTTACATACATACTCAAATATCTTCAGACTAAGTCTCTTACCTTATCTCTTTTATTAGAAAATTGAAAAAAATCAGTTTGAGACGGTATCGGTAGTCGTACCTGTGAACTCATAATATCAACACCGGATCAAAAAGTAGTATGCAATTTTTGTATGCAATATATGCAACAAAACACCGAGCCACCGGACCACTAGGCCCTATAGAGGCGATGTTCTGTTGGTATCCGTAATTTTGCAATCGTCAACAGCACGAAGTAATAACCAAATAATTCATCTATTTCAACAATTTATACCTACACTAAATTTTAATAATAAAAAAATTAATAAATCTAAATTTTTGAGGTTGAAAACATTTATGCTGCAGATCTTAAAAACTTTAGTTTGTCACTAATAAAAAAAAAAGAAAATTTATAATTTTGGAGAACCTTACAAATGTGAATATTCAAATATATTATAGGCTTAAATTATTCAGAATTAGGTCGTCATGGAAACATATGTCAAGGTATTGAGAGCGGTGGCCTCCTTACTCAAGCAAATTTAGTGAGATTTGGACGTGATTTGGGCGGCAACGAGGAAACACACCAATCACACGATACACTGATTTCTTTATGAATACACTGTAACTGAACAAAATCGTACGAGATGCCACCAAAATGGACTAATTTTGCTCAATAAAGTACCGACACAAAATTCAATGAAAAAAAATGCAACCACTTTTTTTCTCCATGGTGCCAAAACCCCTGCAATATACCTAATTTATAATGTTCAAATATCTGGTCATTTTAATTTCAAATCCCGCATATATGTAATTTGAGTTTCATCAAAACATCGCACTATATTATATATCTCTCTTTCGTGGCAATCGTATATCAGCATACATAACGGTCATTATTCTAGCATATCATTCAAGCACAAGTAATTAATAAAACAATTTAAAAATAACCCCCCTCCATATATGAATGCAACTTGAGCGACGAGTTTTCTAGGAGCATTAAATAACCTGCCAGTGCCGGCATAAAGTAATATATGTTTTAGTTTATTGTATATAAATGTGCACGGCGGTTGTGTGTTCCATAATGTTTTTGGTGTTGGTTTATAGTTTGTTGATAACATTGTCGGTAATAGCAGCATTTGAACTTATCAGATCCTGTAGAAAAAGCGAGGAATGTAGCACCCCGAAGCTTAAATTTAAATGTATGTATTTCTAGAAGGTATACTATTGATACTCGGCACTTTGTAGAATTTCATTGTATACACATTTTTTTAATAATACTTCAACTTTTTCACAATCCATTCAATAATATGCAACAGTACAAGTGTTATTTAGAAAAATGTGTATGTATTTCTTTACATATCGACCTTAAAAGTAGGAGCTTCCGTTTGTCTGTTTAATTTTAAAAAAAATATACAATGATGTGTTCGTTACCAGTAAAATTCAAATAATTTGCATATCAGTAATCTTTTGTTTTCCGGTTTGTTTTTGCTGAACCTAATTCGGTATAACTTATTAGATACTTTTGTATCATCTGACATTGTAATATCAACTATTGGTAATAGTATTTTTTTAAATAGTCTGGTGTTTTTTGGTTTAGTGATATTAAAAAAAAAAATTTGTTCTATTAAGCAATTTAATTGTTAACATTTTTAATTATTTATACGGGATACTCACGATCTCTTTGTCACGACGGGACTCTGATGAGTCCCGTCGTGACCACGGCCTATGCAACTAGGCCGAAATATCGACAAATAAAATAAAAAGAGATCGTGAGTATCCCGTATAAATAATTAAAAATGTTATTAATTCGCGACGATTTAAGTTTAAAATCTTAAATTTAATTGTTGTCTATTGGACAGTTCTATATTTGAATGATATGTCTATATAGTATTTTCAACAACAGTGGATAAGCACATGGCAACCGTTGCCTATAAACACCATAGATGTTGGAGGTTTGATGCTGTCCTGAGAATAGGTAAGTTGGTTGAGCACTATTGTATACACGCCTTCCAGCAAAGATAATCTTGAAGGAAACTTTGTTTAAAGCTTCTGATTATTATTAAAGTTGGCTTTAGTCTGCGTTCTAAACGGATGGAAAGCAATGTTTACAACCAGTGTTTCCATCTGCCTAGAACTGTTTTTAACAATAATGAAAATGCAAAAACTGACTTCAATGACGTTAGTACCATTAGTACTTGATGTTGCCGGTAGCTTTGCCTGCTGATACCTATTGGTTAGCGAGATATACGGGAGATTGAAATCATTTAAACATTTGAAAAAATGTAGCCTATTTTCCAAGGCTTGGCCTTGCTGTAGCGGTACTTTTGAATCTCGATTAATGCAATATTGGAAACTAGAATCAGATCTGTCACTTTAGGTAGGTGCTCTTGAACGCAATATTAGTGAATTATTAAAGTATAATTAATAATAAGCAATGAATAATTATATTGGATTCATTGAATTTTGCTGTGACTAAATGTTAATTATCCGATATTACTGTGTTTAAGCGTACCTAAAATGACATAGTCGATTCAAATTTCAATTTGAATGAAATCGATATTCAAGAGTAAACCTACTGTTCTAATAATTGATTCTTCCTGTGTTGGTCCGGGTCCGCTAAGTACGATTGACTAACCGTCTCTCTAAATGAGGTTTTAACAGCATACCACTGGTGGTAGATTTCAGTGCAACGATTTGACGGTCGAGATCCACCTTACCTATTCCTCCTGCCATAATGACACTGTTATAATCCGGTCCAGAGTGTAATAGTAGTCTTGCCCAATGGGTCTATAACATCCTGGCCAATAGACATAGACGCACCTATAATATCTATAATGTCTACGAGCCCCGACTGTCCCTTATCAGAGCCGTGCGTTTGTTCGCTCTGATATCACATCAAAAAAATTCGGTTCAGATGTTGGCATGAAGGAAAGACAACCAATCAAAAACAATTTTGCAATTATAATGTTAGAATTTTTTTTTACCTTCTTTTTATATGACATTGGAAGGCAAACAAGCAGACGGATTTCCTGATGGTTAGAAATTCACGCCGTCTAGAGATACCAAAGGTGGTAATGGTGTGTTGCCAACCCGAGGACGGGATGTTAGGCCTCAAGCAAAAGTAAGTTTACCGGCTCGGCTACCTTACCCTCCAAACCGGAACACGTCATGAAGTTATGGCGGCAGGAATAGGTAGGGCGGTGATACCAATCCGGGAGAGTCGCTGCCGAACTCTACCACCTAGTACGATGTCACGATGTTAGTGACGGTACGTCTATGCTCGCCTTTTACGAGCTACCTGGCAGGAAGGCAGATGGTCTATTCTTCAAAGGAGCCCGGACCAACACAGCTTTAATTTAAAGTTCAGCCAAGTAAACTATATAACACATTTATATATTTTCTCCTTGTTAGTTCGGACCTATGTAGAGACCATTTGCTTCCCTGATAGGCAGCTCGTGAGAGGTGAGAAACGGTTAAAGGGTCATTACCAATAAATCCACTGATGGAAGAGTTCCGTGCTGTGCCTCTTCCGAATAGTGAAATTACCTATTAGCCGTCAAAATCACAGCGTCATGTTCCGCTATGGAGGACAGAATATCGACCATAGGATAGCAACACACCTACATCTATGGTGTCAATAGGTCATCTCATATCATCAGGAGAGCCATGTGCTTTTTAACCGAGTTAAAAAAAGGAGGAGGTTCTCAATTTGGTCGGTATATTTTTTTTATGTATGTATGATTTCGCCGAGGTTTCTGAGCCGATTTACGTAATTCTTTTTTTGTTTGATGCGGAATAGTTTCCAATTATTCCCATAAAAATTTGATTCAGGTAGGCCCATTCGTTTTTGTTTTATGAGCATTTTTTTACCTACTTTCACCTATCCCGATGTCTATTTTTATTACATGAAATTATATCAGCAATAAACTAAAAAGTATTAAATAAAAATAACTATGTTGAAAAAAAACCTCAAAACTAAAAAGTGAAAATAAAAAAAAAGTATATTAATTACATACCTCAACATTTTCAATACTGGCGACATAAAATCACTAATATATTGAGCAATAAATTAAAGTAAGATTAAAAATTTACAGGTTTTGGTCACATAAAATAATAAATTTAAGTAATTTACTACCACTTTAAAGTTTGTGTGAAAATAATACTCTAACTTTCCATAAGTAAAGTTAACACTTTACTTAATTACGTAATACTTAATTTTACGTAATGTCAAATGATACGAAGTTATTTTTTTTTACTTAAATTGATCTAACCCCCAAAGTAAGCACGTACATTGAAATTCTTATATAGACACTGAAATAAATTGAATAAACACCCAGACCTCAAATACAGACATTTAGATGTTCATCACACAAATGTCTGCCCCCGTCGGGAATCGAAGTCGAACCTCGCAGTTGGTCGGTGGCTTTAGGCATTAACCCCTCAATAAACGAGACGATCAAGTTCATATATAAAACTTTAAAATGTTTATATATAAAAAAAGTATCTTCACGCCCTTATCCCTGAAGACGTAGGCAGAGGCACAACCAGGCACCCACGACTAGCCGAAGACACCGTCCCACAATGTGATAGGTGGCGAGCCTATCGCCAACCGGGCTCATATCAAATCCCGAGCAATGTTTTTTTTTATCTGAAAATTGTAAAACCAAATTTTCTTTTACTTGCCCGGCCCGGTCATGCATCCTCCTTTCAACTATATATTTTTTTAATTAAAGTGTATGGAAAAATAGTTGAAAGGAGGATGCAAGGGATTTCCGATGGAACATTCATTGTGAGAGGCTCAAGGCGGTTTCAGGACTGGAAGAGGATGTACGGATCAAGTGTTTTCGCTCCGCAACATTGTAGAGAAGCATCTGGCTGTTGGTCAGAGGGTTTTCTGCGGTTTTGTGGATCTCGTGAGGAACTTTGGGACATTTTGCCAGATTATGATATAGTCGGGTCCCTGCTGCGTGCGGTGCAGTCAATGTATTTAGACTGTAAAGCATGCGTGCGGGTGGATGGCAACATATCGCCTTGGTTTGATGTTAATATTGGCGTCAAGCAGGGTTGTGTGTTGTCAACGCGCTTGTTTATCTTATATTTGGACAAATATCTTCAAAGGTTAAGATCATTGAATGTGGGAATGCGTATGAGTGACCAAGTGGTGAACTGCCTGCTTTATGCAGTCGATGCTGTACTTTTGGGCTCTACACCATCTGAGCTGCAAACACTGGTCACAGTTATGGAAGGAGATTGTAAAGAAAGGGGCTTACATTTGAATGCGATGAAAACCAAAATAATGGTGTTTGAAACGGACGTAGCCAGAACGGATGTAAGAGTTTTGGTTGATGATGTAGTGCTGGAACAAATGAATGAAATTGTATATCTTGGTTGTGCTTTTAGCAGGGATGGAAGGTACACCGCGGATGTAGAGAGGAGAGTGAGTGCAGGGAATAATGTGAATGGAGCGTTGGGTAAGCTATTCCAAAGCGAGGTTTTAAATCAAAAAGCTAGACTCGCTTTGCATAATTCTGTGCTTATTCCAACGTTATTGTATGGAAGCGAGAGTTGGGTATGTCAGAAAGAGCATGAAAGTAGGATAAATGCGATCGAAATGAGAGCACTACGGAAAATCTATGGTGTAACGCTCGCTGACCGCATTCGTAACAGTAAGATCCGAGAAAGAGTGGGATTGAAAGAAAGTGTTGGTGTTAAATTGCGAAAGGGCATGCTCCGCTGGTTCGGTCATGTCGAAAGAATGACAGATGAAAGATTGACAAAGCAGATATACAATGCGAATGTGGATGGATAGATACGTAGATACGGGCATTATTAGATACCAAGGACCGAGATAACCGTGAGACCAAGGTTGACATTCCACGATCAGATCACTCGGATATTATCCGAGGGTGGTGTCAAGAGTCTCCGAAACCGGCGTGTTTGTATGAAAAGGGTTATGAATGTGAAGGAAGCAAGACAGGTTTGTCAGGATCGTGAGGTCTGGCACTCAATACTCTCTGCCTACCACGTAAGGGACTTGGCGTGAAGATATGTATGTATGTATGATATTTGCGTTTAACACTTATATAAACGTTTGTGCCTCCGCCATTAATTTTCATGGAACAGTTTTATATGAAACTTAATGATAGGTATAAATTTTTGTTATAAAGTTGCCAACCTGAATATTCTTGGACTTGTCTCAGAGTTGGATCACCCTGAAATTATCATTTAATTGAAATCAATTGTAGCGATTGTGTCAATTAAACGATCAGACGGTCTTAAATGTTCATTAGATGACAGTTTTGTGGTCAGTTTTTCAGTTTTTTTACAGTCACTGCTCTGTTTGACGGTTAACCTAGCGATGTTGATGGTTCATTAAATTGAATGACAATTATCTATACGTAGCGGCCGGCAACCTGCGTCCCGCCGACGTCTTACTTACAGCCCGTGAATGTCCGCCTATTTTAATTTTTTCTATGGGACATGGCCAATTATACGTAGGTATATTTGGCTTTTAGGGTAAATATTACAAGTGTGGCCCACCTTTAGTTTATTTTGCCGCCTTGTGGCCCTTGTCTGACAAAAGGTTGCCGACCGCTGATCTATAGGCATTCTGATTTGTGACGTCAAACACGACTTTTGAGCATTGATCTCTATATTATATATTCCTATTTCTATGCTTTTGAGAGATCATGTGATAGCATTTTGTCACTAATCCAGCCAGTTGGTAATATGATACTACAGACTCATGCATTTTTCATGCAGAAGATTTTTTTATAGTCCTTGTCCTCTTTATAGTTAATTTGAAATTTATAGTTATCCCAGTAATCCCAGTAATATTATAAATCCGAAAGTTTGTTTGTTCCTTCTTCACGGTCTATCCCCTGGACCGATCTGAACGAAAATTGGTATAGGGGTAGTATAGGAGACGGAGAGTAACATAGGATAACTTTTTAACCGACTTTAAAAAGGAGGAGGTTATCAATTCGCCTGTACGTTTTTTTGTATTTTACGCGATTATTCGAAGCCCCCTGGACTGATTTGGAAAATTGTATTTTTGTTTGAAAGGGTATAACTCCACAGGTGGTCTCATGATCACCAGGTTAGGATCTGATGTTGGGATCCTAAGGAAATCGCGCTAATCGCAGTAAACTATAATAATTTCTTAGCAAGAATAGTGTTTTTGTGGACTTCCCACTTCCTACTTCCCACCCCACTAATATTAAAAATCCGAAAGTTTGTTTGTTTGTTTGTTTGTTCCTCCTTCACGGTCTAACCCCTGGACCGATCTGAACGAATATAGGGGTAGTTTAGGAGCCAGAGAGTAACATAGGATACCTTTTAACCGACTTTAAAAAGGAGGAGGTTATCAATTCGCCTGTACTTTTCTTGTATGTTACGCGATTAAACTCAAAGAGCCCTGGACTGATTTGGAAGGATTTAGAGTTAGTGGTCACCAAGTCAGGATCTGACGATGAGATCCTGAGAAACTCTATAAAAATTGTTGTCAAGTATAGTGGTTTTGTGGATTATAATCACTTGTTAGCATTCGACAATGGTCACTTCATGATGCTGTGCTGATGATGGAAGCTTTCAATCATCATCTCACCTACAAAAAGTACCAATTCTTCAAGAATCTGAATCTTTCAGTTGATACATTTTAGTTAGTTCGGTAGGTATTTATTATATAGATTATGAAGAAGTTCTGATGATGAACCCAGGAGTGATAGAGACTTCCCACTATCCCACTGTAATATTATAAATCCGAAAGTTTATTTGTTTGTTAGTTCTGACCAATCTGAACTAAAATTAGTATAGTACCCCTATACTAATTTTAGTTCAGATTGGTCCAGGGTCCAGTTAAGGAGCCGGAGAGTAAACATAAAGGACTAGCAGAAGACGATTGAGGGAATCGGAAACCTTTACTCAGACGCAAGAGAGACTTGCGGAACAGGCTGACCGTCAAGCGTCTTTGAGGGATTTGGAGACATTTAGACAGACGCAAGTAAAAAGATCAGCAAGCTCAGCGTCAAGCTCAACGTAGAAGCATTTTCAGTAGGTTTAATAGGTTTTTTTTGTTTCGTATTCAAGCAGCATTCGATTATGACCATACGTTACAGTATAAAAATCCTCCTTCGATTTTAATTGGAGAAAGGAATATAACATCTCAGCATTGTGATCTCTTAAAATTCAAAGATGTAACGCATGCTATGGATGCTATGCATGGTAAGGTATTATTACTTTTCCTTATTAAACCAGCTGAGCCGTTGAGCTCTTTTATTGTGCAATTCTGATGAATAATTGTTTTCAAATGACGTCGTTTGGAGTAGGTAGACACATCATTATGCCGGGATGTTCTCCCACATTTTTCTGTGCAAGGTCAAATTTATCGCAGACTTGGTTCATACTTATATTATAAAGCTGAAGAGTTTGTTTGTTTTAGATTCTTTCAGTGTTAGTTTCAGTTGGAGCATCGCTGGTCGAAGTGTATTGAATTGAAAGGAGACTATGTTGAAAAATAAATCTTTACTTTCTCAAAATTTTCTTTATTTTTTCTTAGGCTAAAAATTTATTGAATGGCCCTCGTAGGAGATAACGAAGTTTTAAAATAACATCAAATAATCGAGAACTGCGACCACAGCTGATGTGCCAGGCCGGCAAGTTGTCATGAGAGAAAGGCGGTCGCGGTGTTCCAAGTTAGCTCTACAAGATAGATACTATGCTACCCGGCCAAAGAGCACTACAGTCATAAATAATAATAATAGGATCTTGTAACTACCGATCGCACGGCCTAGACGCGTGGTTGGCTCCTTACGGAATGGTTG
>NJDC01003321.1:0-19618 GCA_002245475.1 Calephelis virginiensis
ATAGAATCCGAACACGGGAAACAAAACCACTTGTCACGTCCTTCGCCAACTTTGTCAAAGCACTCACCACAGAGAACACCAAATCGTACTCGACGTGCGTTTCGCCTCTACACCGAGGCATCCTCAGGAATTCGACCGTACCGTACAAACGACGACACACGAGTAGGTAGGGTTGTCACATGTAAAGAACGTGACAATTTATATTGTTTCCCGAGCTCTTCCTATATTCGTTTTCTGGTCGCGGAGGTGGGTGGTGGGAACGTCAGTTAGGCTTGTGACATTCTGTGTCGTTTGGAGGATTATTTGCCACAACGGTTACACTGCTTACGCGGAATTAGCAAAATAAAGGCTTATTTTACATCTTTTATAATGGATTTCCGCAAAGTAACGCCTGATTCAATAAAATATAGGTAATTTTGACAAATTAGAATGACTTTGAACTTTCTAACGACTCAATCAATGAGTTATCAATCTAAATGTACTAATTTAAATAAATATTATAAAAAACTTATCTAATCGCTTTTGTGGTCTAGCGGATCAGGTGTTGGACTTGACTGCATGAGGTCCCGGGTTCGAATTCAGGGTCGGGTAACACGAAGAAAATTTGGTGTTTTCCAATTTTCTAATAAAAAAAATGTTACTCGGGATTGGATACGTGCCCAGTTGGCGATAGGCTTGCCACCTCTCACGTTGTGGGACTTAGTGTCTTCGGCTAGTTGTGGGTGCCCTGGTTGTGCATCTGCCTACCTCTTCAGGGATATGGGCGTGAAGATACCTCACTTTACTAAAGAACTGCGAAGATGCTTAAATACTTGGATATATGTTTGCCATTAAATCACGCCTAAATGTTGAAATGGATAGTGACAACATTTGGCGTACCGGCAGGACCACTTCTTACCGGAACTGAGAGTCTACACATCTGCTTAGCTTGACCATAAAACTCATACAAAGCCACAAGTAAAAATTAAGTAATAATTACATTTATGGCAAATTTCATGCTTTAAAGTTTACCGGCTGAACAGATTCTAACATAATGCGTTACAAGTATAAAAGTTGCTTACTTTGGGGTTAGATTCTATTTGTGTGATTTGTTCAGGGATGTTTATTTATATATTTAATGTAGCACGCAATTAGATTTCAAATATATAGGCTTATTTTGATACCATTAAAGAATTCTCTTAGCTCCTCCAAGGGAACACCTTTAAAACCATTTTCTAAAAATTAAAAGGGATAACCTAAGAATTAAGAGTAAGATACATTTTTGTCTAGAACTAGGATTTACGTAAACTTAGAAGTCGATAGATGCGCATGCTACAACATAATCGTAATAATGAATACAATTAAATGAGAATCGAACCTACGACCTCTTGTTACCATGCTAATGAGAACGCCAATAAGGCTGTCATAAAAAGCCATAAATTAAGTTATAATAGTGTAGTTTTCCCATTACCTCACTGACGAAGGTAAGTTATTAACTCTTACCATTGTGCTGACTTAGAAAAGCTGAACATCGTGTGACCATCTTTATGTTGTAGGCTTAAAACAAATCTAGTTTTTCATCAAAAATCTATATTAATTTGTCAAAATCGTAGAAGTCCTGCATCTTTCCAATGAAAATATTAAAAAAAAATAGTTTAGGTTACAGACACACTTCTGTATAGTATTATGTCAGTCTACCAGTAGGATGTCTTTTCGTTACCGGAGGAAGAAAAATTAGGTACTGGAACATTTTACTTAAATTTTCCTCTTAAAAAAAAAAGTCCAGCTAAAGTTTCAAACCACGTTTTTATGATATAAAACAGCGAACTAGCACACAGCTCTCCTAATGATAAGAGACAGTGGTGGCCTATAGACACCATAGATGTTTTGGTGCGTTGCTATCCTGTGACCAGGGGTTAGGGGGCTTAGGCTTATTGTGCAAGCCTATTTCCTACTCTACCCTCTGGCTTGGTACATGACACTGTCATTACTGTGGGAAAAGGCACGACTGTAGACCTCTCCCCATTAAAGCTGCTGCAGAGCCCGCTTACACCAATGGTCTTGTCGATGACCCATTCAAACTATGCTCGCCTCTTACGAGCTACCCTGGTCTCTACCAGGTGGTGAGCGGATGAGGGACCAAAGGCCTATTTTACCAAGATTTTTCACAGAGCACTCGCACCAACGCGGGCTACATAGAAACTTATAAACAGACTGCATTTGACACACACAAACAAATATATTGATAATAACAACAAAAGATCACAGATGGCACACGAACTAGATTCATAAAGTTTGAAACCAAAGTAGTTGGTATTGATAAAAGAAGATGGCGTTCTTATCAAAAATATTGATTAAAGTTGAGTTTCGATCAATGGGCGACTTAGAGGTCGAATAAATACTTATTACGAACTAGCTTTCCCGGCGAACTTCGTTCCACCCATTCAGTTTGTACGGGAATTTTTTTTTTCTTGTTCCCTCGCATTTTTTTTACCCTTTTTCTTATCTTTTAAACCTTCCCTGGACTTGAACAAATAATTCAAAGCCAAAATTAGCCAAATCGGTTCAACCGTTTTCGAGTTTTAGCGAGACTAACGAACAGCAATTGATTTTTATATATATAGATTACAGGTATAGCTCCGGAGGCATAGCTTTATCATCAAATTAAAATGATGGTAATTAGTTCAAATTGCTATAGGAGGAACTAATGAGTTTTTTTTAAGTCACCCTTTTGCCAGTTATCAGGACTCGTTACTTGAATATAGGAACCGGATTCCAATATTCAAGAAACAAGTCGTTTTGATTACGGATAGCAGTTGTTGGTAACAATGGTAAAATATCTAAATACGGTTGCTCGTTTTTGTTAGTTAATTTTAAATGAAAATTATGAGTAACGCTTCGTTACTTTTGGGTAAACTACGAATAGTTTAACTTTTATTTTATGTTGTGTTGATTAAAGGAATCGGGCATTAATCAGTGTCCAATGTTACGCTTTTCTGTCTTTAATTGGTTCATGACCAAAAGTCAGATTTTTCGAAAATGCTTCATTTTAACATGAACCTACAACATAGACTACTAAGGAGCTACTGTTATTACTTTTTATGTAACTTTCTTGTTCCATAATGGAAAGAAAAGCTTGAAAATTATGTGGCATTGTGTAACCACAGATAATACATCTACAAAATAATCGTAAAAACTATCGCCTTAGCATTCATAATTATAGCACGCTCAGCATTATGAAACTTTATTTGTACCTGTTTGCCCTGGGCCTCGGTATTTTTTAAATGTTATTGGTGCGTTCCCAACATGAGGCTTAAACCCTAGCCCATCAGAAACCTACTTAGTATTTATTTAGTATTTTCACGTCCATGTCCCTGAAGTTGTAGGCAGAGGCACAACCAGGCACCCACGACTAGCCGAAGACACTAACTCACACAATATGATAGGTGACAAGAATATCACCAACCGGGTACATATCCGATCCCGGGCGACGTTATTTTTTCAACAATTACCAATTTTTTCGTGGCCGAGGATCGAGGACGGGACCTCAAGAAGTCAAGTCCGACACCAGACCACTAGACCACTAGACCACAGATGGCTTACAATACAAGAGCTACTAAGTTACCGTCACGGTGTTAAAGACAGTTAACTCGGAAAAGATAAGATAAACAGGTTTATTCTTGTGGGATGGGCGGGATCAACGCGGTCTAGTTTGTAACGTACATGCAAGTCACGTGGAATATGCAAATGATAATTATATCTATTATACCTACTACCTACCTTGTAGGATAAAAAGTTTACATGGTAGGGTAAAACAAATTTTACGAAACAGATAAGAAGTAAATAATCTAACAGTTGCCAAAAAGTACTAAAAGTTACAAATATCATAGATTCGAAAGTGTGTTTATCAATTTTTGCCCTTACACGTCGGAACGGGCGATGTTATGGTTTTTTTTGTATAAGAAATTTGGAGGTTGGATAGTGAAATAGGGTATTTTGTCCCAATACTAAACTTGCTCTGCTCGAGGTCTAACATCCCAGCTTCAGGTTGGCAACGCACCATTACCACTTTTGGTGTCTCTAGCCAACGTGAATTTATTACCATCAGGAAATCCGTCTGCTTCTTTGCCTTCCAATATCATAAAAATTATCTAAACGGCCTGTAGCTTCAATATGCAGACATAGACGCGGGCAATATCTAGCTCTTAATAATCGTCGCGTATATTGCCTTACATAAGTATGTTTTCTTCATCAATAGAGTATGTAATACACATAACGCGGCGTGGTATTTCCTGGCACAGGTATTTCGTGTAATGACGCTTCAGCTGTTATTTCACCGGTGACTAAACGACTGCGGAAGCAAACTTCATTCACACATGCTGCACCACCCCTACTACGGAATTTAATTTCGAATTCATTTTTCTGAGCAAGAAGTCTAAAGCCGTTGCCCGGCAATGGCAGACTGAAACTCAGTTTTGCGTAAAGTAATATTTACTAACGGCCAATGTTAATAAGGTTTCTCTAAAGATGGATTTCCAGCAATCTAGATAGCTGCGTATCCGCCGGCCTATCCTATACCTAATTGCCATACTTATCCACAGATATGTTATTGGCAAGCGATAACATAAAAATGGATCAAAATATTAATCTTGGACAGCAAGTTTTGGATTAGGATTGATTATTAATATTGGCCGTAAATGAACTAAGTTTCAATTACGATTTTACGATTACGTATGTATGAAGAGTTTACTTGTCACTACATTTTAAGGTTTAGAAATTACCTTAAGACATTTTATGAGAACTGAAACATACTTCCAGTAAGCTGAGACTAAATTAATATCACGGAACCGCTATACATATAAAGACCTAAGATAATATAGTGTGCTGTTTTTTGGAATGACTAATGTGTTGCCATACTCGCGGTTTTTACAACTTCACCGGGCTTTGTGAGAAGAGCAGAGTGCTTAGCCCGAGACATCATTATTTAGATGGATTGGACTGTTCCCTACAACGCCAGCAACAAGGGCCGTCTCCCTGGAGACCGTACCTCGACTTGGTGCTGGTTCTGGTTACTGGGTGGACTTGATGGTGGCGGCTTGTCGCTCGGCGTTAGGTGCCGGGCGCAAGAGTGAGTGCAGTGTAGTGTCTCGTGATTTAGTGTTGCTTGGATTGGGAGGGAGGCTCGCGTTTGCCGCGGTTATTGGATTCGGAGGATTCAATGAATATACTCGTAATTTGTTTAGTTAGTTAAAACTTTCGAAAGAAACTTAACGTTGTAACCGTTTATTGTATAATTCCAGTACCAATTGACACATTCAAAGTAGAGCAAATGTAATTGACAAAAAATTCGTATGTTGCTTCGTCTTTGACGTTATATATGATAAGACTCCTTTGTATAATCTACCACACTTCATGGGTAGTGCATCCGTACTAGCAACTGCCGCGTTCTTCATCTAGACCTCTCACCAATACTCTAAGTTCTGGCCTCTCTACTTTATGACGATGGTCAATTTTTCTTTCAACGTGTCTTTGCAATTCCAAAGATGCAACACGAATAGCTTGATTTTCTGCTAGATCGTTGGCAAAAATACAGGAAATTTATCTTATACATAGATGTAAAACCCAAGGAGACCTTTTCGTGACCAAATTGAAAGGGTTTTATCCAAGTTTTCTATCCAAAAATCTCCGAAACTGCCGTGTTTGTATAAAAACGATAATAGTGAATGTGGAGAAAGCTGGTTATCGTTGCCAGGACTATGACATTTGCAACTCGATACACTCTGCCTACCGCGTGATTTGGCGTGAAGTGTATGAGTGTATTATTTAAAAACCTCTCAATCTTACCTCGAATTTAGTTCAATCGATCCAAACTCACTTTCACAATGTGAAATGGTAGAGTCAGAACGAATAATTAGCAAGTTGACTGCATGAAAGCTGAAAGTAATCTAGGTCGACGAGGATTTTCGTCGCAACGCTTTGAAATGAGGAAATTCTGGCGCAAACTTGGACCACCTACTTTGACGCTACAATATTAATAGTGAAATAAAAATGTAGAGTTGTCGTACTACGCAGACGTCTCATATATACTCATTGTTGTCTTTGTAGATTTTTTAAAAATACATTGATAAAATATTAACCACTTTATATAAAGAAATAAATCCCTACTTCCCTTGGTCATCACGTCATGCATGAATGGATAGATTGTCAGGAGAAAGTTGATATTAAAAGAAAAACTGGGAAAATTGGAGGGAAAGTATATATAAAATAATACTAGAATTTTTGTCATATACAACCTGTTATTAATGTCAAGCGATAAGAAGTTCGCCGGATTGGCTAGTTCTCAATAAAAATGAATAAAAATTTTACCTCATTTTTTTTATGTTACTCAGATATTTCTTTTAATATTTTTTTATAACTCACAATAGAAATTTTCTGTAATGTTTTCTTATAACTGGTACACAAAATGAACCAACTTTAATAGTGAGAAATTTATTTAAAATTCTATTTTTTTTTTCAAAGAAAATAAGCTATCGTATATTTTCAACAATTATTTTTGTGAATCGTAGAAATTATTTCTCTGTCAAATATTTTTTTGTTTTTGAGGAAATTTGTTAGCTTTCAATTCTAGAGACGTTGTAACAGAGGAGCAAGTCGGCTAGTGAGACCCGGTGACCACAGTAACTGGATATGCAGTGTAATTGGCAATGATCCAGCGCCGCGACGCCACAATTCATGAATGCGCGGGCGCCGCCTGCCCTTCGGTGACAACAGGCCAACGACCTCACGCATTATACTTGGAGCATATCTCAACATACATAGAGTATACACCATTTACAGTAAACACTGGCAGCCAAAGTATTTTTTTTCAAGGCAGAGATGCAAATGATTTCCTATTAATTGAAAATACAACTTGACAAATCATTTGCTTCTGATTGTGATGGGTTTCACTCAATAAAATTATACATAGGAATACATTTATAAATCCCAGATTAATATGGATAAAAACTCACATCCAAAGATGCGGACATACGTAAATTGGGCGTATAATCACAGTGGTAAGAAAAAGTAAGGTAATGGTACCAATTTGGGACGAATCGATTCAAACTCTTGCACCTAAATCCTAATCCCAGTACATTTACGAAATATTATAGGAATCTTAATTACCACTCGTTAACACACAACACCAATATAATTTGTTACAACATAACTGTATTTAAGTTAAATGTTAAAATCTCAGTTATTTTATACGTTGAAATTCTATAAAATTTAAAGTAGACTAAGAGAAATAAAATATATACATTATGAATCGTAAATTGTACACCATGCTGCGTCTGTGCTAGTACACTCTATTACAAACAATGCTCTGAGTAATGATATCACACAGTTTAGCCTTTAAGGAGGAATATAACACCTTGCTAATGTACATTGTAAAATTTAACGCAAGTGCAGTTTCAAAATCACGTACACAAAAAAAACTTTTTGACAATCGTCTGTATGTTTCACATGACACAATACTTTTGTGTATAATATTTTTAATTGCATAATACAACAACCATTACATAAATTTGAAATGAAACCTAAATTCTTAAAAACAGTAAAAAGGTGTATGTAGAAGAATAAATACTAATTTATTGATATTTTACAGTATAATAATTTTAAAATTATAAACTTTGAATTTGAGAAATGACATAAAAACAGTTAAGAAAGAAAAATTAACATCTTATTTATACTTATTTCGGCAGATTTTTGTAACATGCCAGATTGCAATATTCCAAGTACTACAAAACTTGTGTATGTACTTCAATTTTTTCATTCAATAGATTATTTTATAATTAACGGTTTAAAGATATTAAAGGTAGAGCAAAATAATCAAAAATTCCAAAGGCTTAAAAATGATGTTAAATAAATGTTTTGTAGAGATTTTACAACCGCTCCCAAGTTAGCAATACACAAATACCGTACAACCTCTCTAAACACATGATAAGCCAGAACGAACTAAGGGCCGGTTGTTTCAGTTATATTTTAAAAGTACGTTAACGTTAATCAAACAAGGTGTTGTAACAGTTGTGTCCGAAAATTCCTCACCCTTTTAGACACTGTTCAACGTCTATAAATATGGGGCTGATTAAAGTCTTAACATGACTTAGGAAGTTTCACCGCAATACAGAATATTAAATTTTATAACGAGTTAAATTATTTAACTCCGAGTAGGTTCTTATATATTTTATAGTTAAACATAACACTGTGCCTAGAAGAAGAACTCAGAATTAAATAATTAACCCAAAATTAAATTTAAAATGAACCTCAAACAAGACTGAATTTTATCGGGGCTGTTTGCTACTCTATGTTGAGGATGATGACATGTCAATAAAACATGACATACTTTATATTATTTAATGCTTCATTATTCGGTTACCTGAATAAAATAATGAGTTAGAGCACCCATAGTACTTTGGTCTATTGACTACAAGAAGGTATGTTCTTAGGGATGTAAAATTAGGAAGCTCTCAGCCGAGGCTGACAATTATATTATCTGATATTTTTACTGCCCGAGGTGTGTATACTACTCTTTGACCTGATGGAGCCCTACAGTAGCAACTTCGATTAGGACAGCGGGAGAAGAGCTGTCACTTTCCACTCGAAGATGCAATATAAATGCACGATACACACTATACTTCACACGGTTTCGTTGTTAAAAAAAAATTGACGTTGACAAGCGAATTGAAACAACCCACCGTAACAATTAGCGTCGTTTAGCGGAGCTGAGCACTGTCTCTGCTACCGTTAACCTTTGAGGTCACGCTACGGTACTAAGACTGTTGTGTAGGACACACTTCCCAGGACTAACATTTCAACTGTATGTTATGGTCTCGTCTATAATACCAGATACAAACAAAACAAACGAAAGCCAACGAAAGGCCTTCGTCCAAAAATGAGCTAACGCCTTCATTTTTCTAGTCCAAGAGCTAGTGATCATTTTAAAAGTAAATTTTACGCGTTAAAATCTTTATCAGTCGACAATTTACTTTCAACATATTTTTTGCTGTTTGTAAATAAAGAAACCCCCAATCATTGGCGTATGGGGTATTATCTTATGAAAGTTTTAGATGCCTAAGTTATTTAAACATGATACTGGCAAGCATTGACGTTACGGCGACGGCGGAAAGTTACTTCAGTCGATACTGACAATCCAGCCAAGCAGTTGCAAGACTCTATCACTTAGTCTGACCAACAGCTGCACAATAATACGGCAATTTCAATTACTTTAAGAGCTGATTTCGCCAGTCATTTTGAAAACCAAGTTTAGTGTCAAAGAGTTCAATTATTGGTTGCAATCCCGTTTAAAAGTTACTGCAAAAATTCTTTCAAAATTGAAAAAAATCTTATCCCCATCCCCTGGTACTTTCCACTTCAAATAGCTTAATAATGAAATTTTTACAATAACCAAAATTTCTTTAACAATAAAATTGACATTATTGACGTTCTTGACAATTTGAATTACTTTATATGTTTAATCGCGTGTTTAAATTCGACTTTAACTTGATGACCTACACATCAATAAATTGTAGAATTTGGATTACGATGCAAACTACAGAAATAAAAATAGATGAAACGTTAAAAGGCTTAAAGAAAAAAAAGACTAAAATTTAAATGATATATAATTGAACAAGTAAAGAAAAATGTATCATCGTCACTAACATTTTTTTATGATATCGGAAGGCAAACAAGCAGGCGGATTTCCTGATAGTAAGAAATTCACGCCGCCTAGAGACACCAAAGATGGTAATGGTACATGGCCAACTTGAGGCCGGGATGTCGAGCCTCAAGCATTAGCAAGTTTACCGCCTACCCTTCCCTTCAAACTGGAACACATCAACGGGAAATACTGACGTTACGGCGGCAAGAATAGGTAAGTCGGTGGTTCCAATCCGGGCAAGTCGCTGCGAAACTCGACAATCTTGTAGGATGTCACGGGTTTTGGAGACGAAAACGAGATGCCTGGCATGAAGGCAATCTATTCTGCAAGGAACCCTGACCAACATGGTAAATCTTGCGGTAAAATCACATTCAGCTGAAGCCAGAGTAAACCATTAGTATATTATAAAGTCATAAAAATACACGATCATAAAAGCATAATATTCACTGCTTTGTCACTAATTTCATTATAAAACTGTCCTAGACCTAATTTCCGAACGTAAAATCAATCGCGTAGGTCGCGTTTTACGATGACCGAATATTGGTTCACGATTTCAGATCGCATTTATGTCCAGTTTCATATAAAAAAATAAGGTTGCTATGTTTTTTATTCGCCCAAATCATATGACACTAGTTGCCTTATATCTGAATGCCTTTAGACTTACTTTTAAATTATACGGGTTATAATTTTTCGAGTAAACTTTACACCAATTCGGGTTTGCTATGTATCTATGGAAGTCCCGCCTCTTATTACGTAGTATTTATATACTCTTTGTTTATGTCTATTTACTTATTCATTGAAAGAAAACTTCACGACTTAAAGAATTAAGTAATGAAATCAAAAACTCTTACTCCACTTATATTGTAAAAAGTAGTCTCCAAACTTTTCACAATAGCCGGTTTTTAACAATAATCTCAAGCAATTTCAATAATATTTTAATGGTGAAAAACTAGAAAACAACAACTTTTGATGTTATATAATCTATGTACACAAAAATAACAGACTATTTTGAAAGTACACTTTTTCAAATAAAAACACAATTTCTTATATCGTTCTCAAATAACAAATAAATCGATTACAATACACAAGAGAATATAGCAGTCACACATATAATCTTCGCCATTTTTCTTAGTCAGTAAAAAATAGGAATCCTTTTAACTTATCAGAAAATAATGAGATATAATCGAGGTAATAAACACACTTGCATTCGTGTGTAATACCTACTTAGCCATTGCATGCTATCGGGAAATAAGCTAAATGGTTAAGGGGCCATGTATGCTAAAATACGTCAGCAATATACTGTTTTTTTCATACAAAGCGATTATGGATCTTGACGACAAAAATACACAAGATTAACATTAATATGCTTTATAAGACTAGTGTTTCCAAAACACGATTCATTTCACTTTGCTCGATAGAAAAAAATCAAAAAGTTAACCCTTTTTTGAAAGCAAAATCCAACTGTCTACTTCAATTATGAAAATATCGACACCAGATTTAACATAAACATAAATAAGTATTATACCTAAAAGACTGTTTCAGTTTTTATATTTTTTTTTTTCAAATTACTTTTATAGTTTCAAAAATAGATTTGGCGCTTAAGACATTTACTTTAGAGCGCAATATTTCATAGTAATCATGGAACGGGGGAGTGCGCTGATTGGCTCTTCTGGCTGACTAAGTATGCGGCCTTAAAGTAATTAACTAAAAAAAAAAAAAGATGGTGGCACCGTTTCATTCAAATGTTCGTACAACTCTATTAAACTATAACAATGAAAATTCACCACGTTCTTACTATAGAAAGTGCAAAATCTTATGTAACTAAACTTATGAGTATCGAATCCTACGTGTTTTATTATCTCATTAAACCCAAGATACATAAATAACGATAATTAGTGGACCACACATTCAAGTATAGCTTCTATAAGGCATATTTGCCAAGAGCTAACATGACGCTAAATGCTATAAAATAGCTACTGCAAAAGGATGCAATCAATGCAATGTTTGTGAAATAACGTTATTTTATTGTGTAATGTATGTGAAATAGAATGCTTCCTCTCATAGTGTTCCAAAGATAGCACATTATTGCGAAGTAGATATGAACGTCATTTTGAAAAACAAATGATTCATTTTTACAAAATGTGCTTTGATAATGGAGACACCATCAATGTCCTTTAAAACAGCCTTTCCCAAAGTGGGCGATAACGCCCCCTTGTGGGCGCTGGAAGCCTAGAGGGGGCGGTATAAATCTTGAAAAAAATGTTTTTTTTTTAAACTAGGCGCAACAAATATGTTATTGAGGTTATTGACAAGAAAAAAACGAAGGGGGGGGCGCTATAAAACAACTGATTTTCAAAGTGGGCGTTACATGAAATAAGTTTGGGAACCTCTGCTTTAAAACAACAAAAAAAACCTTAAAAAACATTAGCTTGCCACTCTTTTTCGTCGGGGATGAAAGATGCTCTTTCGTTGCCGATTCGTTTGCCGCGTGTTGGTCCAGACGCCTTTGCAAAATAGACCATCTGAATTCCTGTACCAGGCAGCTCGTAAAACGCGAGCATAGGCTTACCGTCACTAACACCGTGACTAGGTCTAGATCCATGATCTAAATCCAGACCGGATAGTGATATTTCTTTTCCTAAAAGTGAATAGTTATCCTGGGTACAAAAAGCTCTAAAATATTATAAACATTAATAATAATAATACCTTACCTTTTCCTACTTCCACAACGTCAGTGCTTGCCGTTGACGCGTTCCGGTTTGGAGTATAAAGTAGCTGGTAAACTTACTTTTGCTCGAGGTCTAACATCCCGGCCTCAGTTTGACAACGCACCATTACCACCTTTGGTGTCTCCAGGTGGCGTGAATTTCTTACCATCAGGAAATCCGTTTGCTTATTTGCCTTCCAATACCATAATATAAAAATAAAATAAATACCCTCTTTTTCCGTCGGGGATGAAAATGTTCTGTACTTGTCACCTATCTGACTTATCTGTGTGTGCGTGTATGGTCGTGAATGTTTGTTTGCATCATACTTATATTTCGATGCCAGTTTTTTTGGGAGCTGCCTAATCAATATTGTTATTTTAAAATTTTAGTGTTTGAATTGAAAATATCTTGTATTAAGAGGTATATATCGAATATCTTACCAAGCCTCAGTTTAAATACGAGAAATATGCCCAAACTGCATCATTTGTCACTAACAACATGAATAAAAATATTACTGGTAGTATATTGATGTTCACCATTTTGCCCTGGTAAGGACCACAGCCTTAAAACTATTCCTTTCGTCATCATATTCCGGTCTGAAGGGTAGAGCTAAGGTAGACAGTAGACTTGCACAATATCCCGGCCACAACATAATACCGCACCCAAATATTATAGGCCGCATTTGTCTCTTATCATTGGGAGTTCCGGCTTCGTATTTGCCGTCTTATGGTAGAAAAAAGTAAGTGACAGGATTTCAAATGATTCCCCCAGATAACACTGCCTTACATTATATTTGCCATATCCCCAGTGCTTGCCACTGTCATGTTCCATTTGGTAAGGTAGCAAAAAAATATGAGTTACATTATTTTCAGGGCTCTATTGAGCTTATTAATAAACATGGACTAAAACTAGGTTGAAGTATCTTCACGCCCATATCCCCGAAGAGGTAGGCAGAGGTACAACCAAGGCACCCACGACTAGCCAAAGACACTAAGTCCCACAATGTGATAGGTGGCAAGCCTATCGCCAACCGGGCACATTTCCAATCCCGACCAACATTTTTTTTTTAATTAGAAAATCGGAAAAATCCAACTTTCTTTTTGTTGCCCGACCCGGGATTCGAACCCGGGACCTCATGAAGTAAAGTCCAACACCCGGACCGCTAGACCACAGAGGCGATTAAACTGGGTTGAGTTTATATTCTTTATTACATGGTATTAAAGACTATAAAACCAGGTTGAACCTTGGAGTACTTTACACCGTGTTTATGAATAAGATTCCAATAGTCTAGTAACATTTCATTCCTTTACTTGCTAAATATAAAAAAACTCATATGGTCAAGTGAGTTACTTTGACCACTTATAGGCCAGTGAACTTTGACACACGAGAAGCGAGGAGGAAATAAACCAATATCCTTATAAAAGGACCTTTGTCATGTTCCGTTATGAGTACAACTAACTGTATAAATCACATCCGGTGCCACTTGTACTATATACCGATAATCTACTACGCTAACAAACATTTCCACATGTGTGATATTCACTGGGAAGGATACTTATAGTAATGCTCAAGGTTTAGTTTGTTTTAAATAGTTAGTCTCTGCAACTAACAGTAAGATTCAGATTTCCTTGCCTGTAGGGTTACTCTTGAATCTCGATATCATGCGAATTGGAAATTGGAATCGTTTATTCCATTTTAGGTACTTTCGAACACAGTACTAGTGGACTATTAACATTTAATTACAAATAAATTCAACAAATCCGATAAAATAATTTGTTGTTTATTAGTAACCAAATGTTATTAATTCACCGGCATTGTGTTCAAGAGTACCTAAAGTTGCAGACTCGATTCCAAATCCCAATATTCCACGAATCGAGCTTCAAGAGTAACCCTACTGATATCTCGTAAACGACGAGCATAAGTGAAATGTCTAAAACTAAAATTTGAGGTCTCACTAATTAATAATAATAACAATAGTTTAATAATAATAACAATTAATAATTCCGATAGTCGTATCGGTAAACGGTCTAATAGCGAAGAGTCTCGACCAACATCTTCACAGACTCGCACTGGAACCCTGGGTTAAGGGCCGAATTCAGAAGGCAGCAATTTTGAGACGGCACGCATTGTGCGGAGGTTCCTCACTCTGTCGCCCTGACCACTGACGGTTTAGTTGTAAAACCACCGTTTTCGGTAACCTGTTTTTTTATGTTTACATTTTTAACAATGTTATTTTTTTATGTTAACTGTATAAACATAGCAAATAAGATACATTGAAAATAAATGAGAATAACAATAAAATAACCCTCGACAAATTACAGAAGTTGAATTCAACTCCATAGTAAGTAAATAGTTACGGGTGTTAGTCGACTACACTACACATACATACATACATACATATCTTCACGCCAAGTCCCTTACGGGGTAGGCAGAGAGTATCGAGTGCCAGACCTCACGATCCTGACAAACCTGTCTTGCTTCCTTCACATTCATAACCCTTTTCATACAAACACGCCGGTTTCGGAGACTCTTGACACCACCCTCGGATAATATCTGATTGAACTGATCGTGAAATGTCAGCCTTGGTCTCCCCGGGTACCTACATCCATCCACATTCGCATTGTATATCTGCTTTGTCAATCTTTCATCTGTCATTCTTTCCACATGACCGAACCAGCGGAGCATGCCCTTTCGCATTTTAACACCAACACTTTCTTTCAATCCCACTCTTTCTCGGATCTCACTGTTACGAATGCGGTCAGCGAGCGTTATACCACAGATTTTCCGTAGTGCTCTCATTTCGACCGCATTTATCCTACTTTTATGCTCCTTCTGACATACCCAACTCTCGCTTCCATACAATAACGTTGGAATAAGCACAGAATTATGCAAAGCGAGTCAACAAACTTAACAAATTTAACCTTGGAGAAAACTTTGTTTTCTTCTTCGGATTATTATTAAAATGTGCATTAAACCTTCCGTCCAGACGGGTGCAAACCAATGTTTACAACCAGTGTTTACGACCGTCTAAAACCCCTAATATAGTTTGCAGTTACGCAGTACTTAAACACACCTTTACAAAAAATCTGTTTTTTTTTATAATTTTAAATTATCAGTCAAAAAATTACATAGCATCCAAATCGTGGGAAGGAACACATGCGTCCGATAACAGAAAAGTGGATATGGGACATCCAGCGGCACACAGGGCAGCCCTATCTGGTGATAAACAAGTGGTGGCAACGACCCTACGAAAACATGACACTCGTATCTGTCTAGAGTTTATTCTACCCAATTTTAATTAAATGTCGTACATTTCCCCGATACTGAAGTTAGAATACAGTGTTCTATTAGTTACTTGTGTTGAGGTATTGCGCAATTAATTGTTTATTTATTTATTCATTCAATCATTCATTCATTCGTTCATTCATTGGAAATAATTGTATGACCAAAAATCAAAATCTTTATTTCAGTTCAAACGGAAATGTGGGCAATTTATGTAATCACCTGTACTAGGTACATAATATATGTTGAGCAACACCGCTCCTTTATCATAAAAATTTATAGACTTAAGCTAAGTACACACCGGGATAAGTTTATTAATCAAAATGGTATTTCTACATACGAGTATTATATACTTTCTTACTGTTCACAAGTATTAGTATACACATAGCGGCAAAGCGAAGGCATCACAAAAGTATTATTTTCTTCCAATGTTGAAAGCTTATTTGATGTTTTTGTAGTAGGTAAGGTATAGTATGTAAAGTATACCTTACCTTCCGGTTTGGAGGGTAAAGTAGCCGGTAAACTTACTTTTGCTCGAGGCCTAACATCCTGACCTCAGGTTGGCAACACACCATTACCATCTTTGGTGTCTCGAGGCGGCGTGAATTTCTTGCCATCAGGAAATCCGTCTGCTTGTTTGCCTTCCTATAACATAAAAAAAAATAATAATAATAAAAAGACAAACAAACTGACTGACTTCCTGATGACAAAATAAGTTAATTGTATGTCACCAAGTTTGAGGCTGGTAGTATTAATGTGAAGCCTCTATAGGTTTACAGACGACGTAACTCTACTTAACGGAACACTTCGTATATGAGTAACAGTAGTATGTTTTAAATTGATACAAATCAGAGCAATTCGAAGAACTTTAGCAGCTGATGCAAAAGTTTCGACACTGATCTAGGCGCTTGCAGGTAGAGTAGAGTTGCAGCAGGCATCTTTGGATCCCAAACCATTACGAGATAAAAGATATAGGTCAAACGACGCCGAACATTAGTGTTATCTGGCGATACGGATAAGTGGTAGCAACGACCTTACGAATATGGTAAGTATGTCTGCTGTGTGCAGGTTTTATAACCCTTGTTTTCGTTCAATTAGGATTAAAAATAATCAATTAGCCATAAGTGGTCGTCTAGTAATTAACATTAGATCATTTCTAAATGAAATGAGATGAAAATAACTTGTTTGTGGAATGTATGTGTTAAAAAGATGTTTACAAAAATATTAAGTTTACCAACACACTATTATACCATATTGAAAAGTAGTATAAAAACGAGTATTTTATTTATTGTAAGGAAATCATAAAAGAAAGTCGTGTTAATTACACTATTTATGACTCAAGTACGGCTAAACTGAATTGGCTGCAAATTGTCGGGAATTGAGCTAAAAACCAGTAGGACATAGGATATATTTAGTTCCGTTCGTCAGCGATTAAACTAGAAAAAACAACTTTTTATTTTTTCTTATACATACTGACGGGATAGACAATAATTAAACCAACAAAAAGAAATAAACGAAATCATTCCATCCATTCACGCGTAATACAATGAGCAAGGGAAACAGAGACTCATTTTTTTATATATAAATTATATAATCAAGATTATTATTTACTGCAAACAATTTTAAAATGTAATATAATTTAACCCTAACTATCGTAAACGACCACCGTTTCCAACCCTAGCCAGACAGCAAAAGAAACGGTAAAACAAACCTTTCGCCAACTAAATACAACTATACCCCATCTGCCCCGTATAATCAGAATTTCAATGCAGCCGTGCAGATGGAACAACGAAAACGAGTCTTAAGTTTTCAAATTCCATTTGCATACAAATTTTAATTACATCAAAACTGAACTTATTTAATCATTGTGAAAATAAAGCTTATGAAATAAAAAAAAAATAAAAAAGGTTTATGAAATAATTGGAATAAATAAGAATGTCTATGGTCTAGCAGTCCGGGTGTTGGACTTGACTGCATGAGGGTTCGAATCCCGGGTCGGCCAACAAAAATAAAATTGGATTTATCCAATTTTCTAATTAAAAAAAATGTTGGTCGGGATTGAAAATGTGCCCGGTTGGCGATAGGCTTGCCACCTATCACATTGTGGGACTTAGTGTCTTCGGTTAGTCGTGGGTGCCTTGGTTGTACCTCTGCCTACCTCTTCGGGGATATGGGCGTAAAGATATTTTTTTCTGATATTGTTACAATGTTATATTATATCAGTTGTAAGTCACTTTTTATCCAGCCAGATAAAAGTGATTTTCGTGGAACAGTCCTTGTTTAGTAATAACATTATTTTTTTAGTGAAGAAAACAAATACATACACAAAATGCAAATATATAAAAGAGTTGATCGAGTGTAAGCGTCCTGGTGTGATGAAAATCAGTGTCTATATTTCAAGATCTGGGTACTTTATATTTATTTTGGTATGTATTTAAGTATATCTATATATCAGTATCGTTGATTAACATCCATAACACAAGCGAACAATTTTCTTTCTTTGGGGTTTGGTTGATTTGAAGAATTTGTTCAGGGAGGGGTATTTATTTTATTTATTTATACCTCCTCCTGACAAGAATGCCCAATTGAGACTAGTATATTGGGCCTTTTGGTAACTAAGTTTACTGGCTACTCTATTTTCCAGATTGGATTTGATAAGCACTTGTATTAAGGCGGGAGAAAGACAAAAGATGGTTAGTGGGTACTCTAGGTAAGTTATTACTGGACTTGTCAAATTATTTGACCTTAGCCTTTGGTATAAAAAAATAACTTTCTCTAGGTCTAGATCACCCATGTGCCATATTCATCAATTTATGCAGTAACTTTCCGCCATATTTGCGCCGTAATGAGGTCTTTGTCGATTAGTCTTCTGTCTTAAATATTTAACCCCCAATGGGTGATCCCGTGAGAGTTTGTATGTTTTTCTGTAACATCATAACTCCAAGAAGAATGGACCGATTTCAAAACAGATTTTTATGATTAGGTAGAAGCTGACGTGATAGGTTTTATGGGTGGTTATAACATTTTTATCGTGTGATTGTTGTTAATTAATCTTCTTAATATTGCAAATGCAAAAGTTTAAAGGTTTGTTGGTTTGTTTGTTATTCCTTCACGCAAAATATACTCAACCGATTTTCATGAAATTTGGCACACACATAGGGGGTAACTTGGATTAACACATAGGATAGTTTTTCCCTAACAAATGTTCCTGTGGGACCATTAACGACGCGGGCAACGCCGCGGGCAACAGCTAGTTCATTATATAGTTTTAAAATGTTTCATTCTAAATTTTTAAGTCTTTTTTCCAGTTAGTCTAGTGGCGATTGCATCATTTATTTCTACATGTGAGTATGTCTTTTAACAAATATTTCTTATTTTTATAATTTCCTAAGACACCTCGTCTAGCATGCATTAATCATAATAACAAATATAATTCGGTGTATAGATAACCGTACTCCGAAACGACAGGTCCGTCCGATAACGTTATCAAACCTACGAGCCAACCACGTGCACCGGCTGTGGCCAATCGGCCATGATCTACAATGTTATCACTCTACAATAACATAGTAAATCTGTACTGTATCGACTCCTCCTCTTATTTTATGAAGAAGTATCTTCACACCCATATACGCGAAGACGAAGGCAAAGGCACAACTAGGGCACCCACCGCTAGCCGATGACACATAGCCTCACAAATCCGTAAATAGCCGAAGTCACTTCGGCTGATCGTGGGTGCTGTTGTTGTTGCTTCGGGGATATGGGCATGAAGATACTTTTAAGGTTTAATCCCCCATACACTACTGCATTTCCAACCTTAGCCAGTCGGGAAAAAACACTGAATAATAGAGTCCTCCGTGGATCGCCTCCGTGGTCTAGCGGTCCGGGTGTTGGACTTGACTGCATGAGGTCCCGGGTTCGAATCCCGGGTCGACCAACAAAAAGTAAATCGGAT
>NJDC01003321.1:19652-31100 GCA_002245475.1 Calephelis virginiensis
ATTGGAAATGTGCCCGGTTGGCGATGGGCTTGCCACCTATCACATTGTGGGACTTAGTGTCTTCGGCTAGTCGTGGGTGCCTTGGTTGTACCTCTCGTTACATCTTCGGGGATATGGGCGTGAAGATACTTAATAGAGTCCTACATTGGCAAGTCTAGATTGGTTCCATTGCCGACTTACCTCTTCTTGCCGCCATATTTTATAGTACCATAAGTGACCCTTAGGTCACTTGCACGTTCCTGGGTTAAATATTTAACACTGAATTAGCTAAATAGGGTTTAATCACTTTATAGTTGACAGTTTAACTCAATATCTAATGTAACCCGGGAATGTGCAAATGGCCATAAGGGTTTTCTAATCAATCGCCATTCCTCCAGTTGTATCCAATCAATATACTATTGTCATAATGTACTGTCGTAGCAAAAAGTGGAAACAAAAAATTAATTGAAAATCTTATGAATAGGTGATGTCAATAAATAATTAAAATCACGTGAGCTCATCACATTGATGTCAAACAGGTCAGGTGAGACAGCAAAAGTATAGAAAAACATCGCTTTGTTTGTTTTTTTACTTTACCTAAATACACGTCAGTGCTGACAGCCAAGTTCAGTAAATTAATTAAAAGATATCAAATGTTTTTCCAGGCGGTAAAAAATTAACGCCGGCAATAGATATTTAATTACCAAAATTAATAATGCGTAAAAATAGTAACGAATACTTATTTTGGTCTAGCGGTCTGGTTATTTACTGGGTTGATCCCGAGTTCGATACTCGATTCGGACAACAAAAAAGAAAATACATTTTTTCTAAAAAAAAACGAACTTAGATATGTGCCCGGTTGGCGATAGGTTTGCCACCTATCACATTGACGTATTTAGTGTCTTCGCCTAGTCGTATTCGATCTTTGTTCAATATTAGTAGGGTTACTCTTGAATCTCGATATCATGCGAATTGGAAATTGGAATCGTATATGCCACTTTAGGTACTTTTGAACACAGTATAAGGGGATTATTAACATTTAGTTACAAATAAATTCAACGAATAGGATAAAATAAATTACTATTTACTATTAACTAAATGTCAATAATTCGCCAGAATTGTGTTCAGGAGTACCTAAAATGACATATTCGATTCCAATTTCCAATAATGCATGAATCGAGCGTCGAGAGTAACCCTACTGTTCTTTTTGTATTTCGGCTAGACGTGGTTACTCTGGTTTGAACATGGTTCTGGGGATACAGTCGTGGAGATAATTAATATTGCGTTTTCAATCTAAGGCCGAGATACATTTTTCAATTTACGAGATACGAGATATTTTTCGACATACATAAGTTGTTTACCTAAGGGTTTACCGGCTAGCTTGCTTAAAAATTGGAACACAAACGTGGAAAGCACTGACTTAAAGTGGCTGAAATAAGTAACAATACCAATATAAACGAATCATCTCTTAATTCTGCCAACTATTCGCAGTTACATTGTTAGTGACAATTACACCTATGCTCTTTTTTCGAGGTGTAAGCCAGGTAGGAAATTTATTCACAATTTTCAAAGGAGCAACACAGACACATAGAAGAAATTTTAAAACTATGGTAATTGTCTCTCTGCTACTACTATTATTAGAGTAATAGCTACTAACTTTGTCTACGATATTCATTTTTGTATTTGTCACTGTGAAATTACTGCTGTAGGTATCAATTACAATCTATTTTATTGAATCAGGCGTTACTTTGCGGAAATCCATTATAACAGATGTAAAATAAGCCTTTATTTTGCTAATTCCGCGTAAGCAGTGTAACAGTGTCGTCGTTTGTACGGTACGGTCGAATTCCTGAAGATGCGTCGGTGTAGAGGCGAAACGTACGTCAAGTGCGATTTGGTGTTCTCTGTGGTGAGTGCTTCGACAAAGTTGGCGAAGGACGTGACAAGTGGTTTTGTTTCCCATGTTCGGACTCTATTTGTGATCTGGTCGCGGAGGTGGGAGGTTGGAACTTTTGGTAGAGTTGTCACATGTAAATAACGTGACAATTTATATTGTTTCCCGAGTTCTTCCTTTATTCGTGTTCTGGTCGCGGAGGTGTTTGGTGGGAACGTCAGTTAGGCTTGTCACACTCTGTGTCGTTTGGAGGATTATTTGCCACAAAGGTTACACTGCTTACGCGGAATTAGCAAAATAAAGGCTTATATTACATCAATTACAATCTAGTTTTCACTAATTATAAGGAAACATTTTAAATCTAAACGACATTTCATCAAAATCGGTAATCGCAGTTGCAAATTAAAGGGCGGGTGCAGCAAGGTTAGTATATGGTATTTTATTTGTGTATATTAAGATTTTGATATTTTATATCTCGTGTTGATCCGGGCTCCCTTGCATAATAGACGATCTGCCTTCCTGCCTGGTAGCTAGTGAAAGACGAGCATAGACTTACCGTCACTAACACCAGACATCTGTCTTGGTGATAAAGCTTGACAGCGACTCGATTGGTTCCACCACCTTATCTATTCCTACTGCCATTTGTTCTGGTGCGGAGGATAAAGTAAACTTAATTTTACTCGAGGACTAATTTCCCGGCTTTGATCTTTGGAGTGTCTAGGTGGCGAGAATTTCTTACCATCAGGAAATCCGTCTGATTATTTGCCTTCTAATATCATAAAAAAATGCGCTGATAATTAATAAAAAGGTGTATTCCACTAAATTTTCAAATAATGTAAAACAAAACAAAGTTTTAACGACGAGGAAACCATAATATTATCCTTTAGTATTAAATGTTACTTAATATAGGCATAAGACAAAAATAAATTTTATGTCATCGAAGGTTAAATTTGCGTTGTTTTCAAAGAAAAATATGAGTTGTCGATTCACTTCTCCGTAGCTCGAATTATGGCGAATGTTTCTGACGTTGGTAATTAGGTCAATGTTATAGACTTTCCTCGTAAATATCGTCAGCAAGCAAATTTGTATCCAGCGTATTTGTTTCATGCCGAAGGTCGCTAGTTCAAAAGCCGTGGACAATACCGTATCCACGAGATGTGAACCTTATGTTTGTATAAGTAACAAGAAAAAAGCACAAAAGAAATAAGAAGTTATTGTTAAATTTAATAAAGAAAATGATGAAACAATTTGAATATAACTTTGTATCAATCGCTTGTCTCCACTTATACCATCTCGTGCATTAAAATCAGTTTAATTTAGGCTGCGGGGACCTTTTTTATATAACACTAGCTATCCCGGCGAACTTCGTTCCACTCGTTTAGTTTGTTCTCGCAGTTCCTTGTCTAATTTCTTATTTTTAAACCTTCCCTGGGCTTCCACCAATAATTCCAACAAAAAATGGTCCTTTCGTTTGAAAGTTTTGCACGTACATATATTTCTGCGATTAATTATATCCATAGCCTGAAAAATAAACAAACAAGCAGCAGTTTCACTAACTGTGAGTACCTAATTGTAAAAGTAAATCAACTAACTGTAATATTTTCAACGATTTATAATCCGAATGACGACTATGGCGAACACTGCCGTTAAGGCAACAGGAAGGTTTAAGACCAATCCGGGCATTGCAAGATTCTATTATTTATTAGTCTGACTTTGGGAACAATTAATTTACCTACAAAACAAAGTTATTGCTGGCGAACGGGTTGTCACATGGTCTTTCTAAATGCATCAACTACCCGACAATGAAAACCTAAACTTACTGGTTTTTTTTTAATTTTATAGCATAATAAAGCAAAAAGCTATGCTGATGTTAAGCGACCGTTGTGGCCTATAGAAAGCATTGATGTTCAGGTGCTTCGCTGTCCTATGGTCGGGATGTTAGGCCTAATGAGCAAGTCCACCGGCGCCTCTCCTCCAAACCATAGCACGACACTATCACTATGGCGGCAGGAAAAGATAAGGCGGTGGATCCGTACTCGGATAAGATGCTGGTACAGTATTCTACCATCAGTGGCCTTGTTTTGGCATCTTTTTAAGCCTAATTTAGCAGATATACAATGCAACTGAGGATGGATTTAGATACCCGGGGAACCCTAGGTTGTCATTCCATGATCAAATTGGTCGGGCTTTTTCCGAGGTGGTGATAAGAGTCTCTGAACCGGCGTATGAAAGGGTAATAATTTTGGAGAGAGCCAGGCAGGTCTGTAATCGTGACATATGGCACTCAATTCTCTCTACCTGCATCTTCAGGGACTTAGCATGAAAATGTGTATGATTATACTTAGCAGATGGTTTTTTCTACACTAGCTGTTGTCTGTGGCTTCACCCGCGTTTTCACAGGAAACTATTGTGCGATCGGGATTAAAAGAAGCCTATAATAAATTAATCCAAGTTAGAGTCTATCTGTGTTCCAAATTTCAGCCACTCGAGTGTGAAAGAATAACAAACATCCATACATACTCACAAACTTTCGCATTTATCATATTAACAGGAAATTAATAGGTATAGCTGTTCAGGTGTTGGACTTGACTGCATGGGTTTTCCAATTTTCTAATAAAAAAAATGTTGCTCGAGATTGGATATGTGCCCGGTTGGCGATAGGCTTGCCTATCACATTGTAGGACTTAGTGTCTTCGGCTAGTCGTGGGTGCCTTGGTTGTGCCTCTACCTACCTCTTCGGGGATATAGGCGTGAAGACATTTTTTAATAGTATACGGGAAATGTTATTTTGAACTTACTTGTATTTCATCTTATTAATGGCTCACATAAAATCAATTTTATTTAATGTTGCGTATATCGAATGTTGGTTCAAAGATCACGTTCGGTCCCCTCACATTCATAACCTAATTATATTTAACTTGAATGGTGTATTTTACTTTCAAAACCATCAATCAATATCCAACCCTATTTCTCGTGAATAAGATCAGTTTTTGTAAATTCTGTGTATGCGCACGTGTTTTCTCCCCCATGTGTTACAGTTCAGTCTGTTTAGTAACGGCGACTTGCGCCTGCGCATCTTGTTGAAACATACAAAATCAATGATAGTTGCATCATTCATAGGTGAACAATTTAAATAGGCATAAGTTCGAATTCCGTACGTGTAGATAAGAATGGAATTTCTCTTCTAAAAGTAGTGTTTCCAAACACTTGTAACTTTGTCTTGTGTAATGCAGTAAAATAAATGTACCCTTAAATGTACTTTAAATAGCATAAAGAAAAACATATTCATAGCACAATATATTGATTAATTAAACGCTTGAATTAAAGGAGCTGTAATTCGAATACAAAACCACTATTATTTAACCTAAAATTCGCGACTAATATAATAAATAAAAAATATAACAAAAAACATCCTGTTTTATTATCTATGCATCGAACATCGTCTAAGTAGGGACGCACTATACCTACCTAGTATTTAATTTATCACATAAATGTCGAATATTAATACATACTGTTTATTATTTGTTTTATTTTAAACCGACTTCAAAAACGTAGGAGGTGTTCGACTCCTGTATTATTTTCTGTATGTTAATCGGTTTATCCATTATTATTTTAATTTACAGATAAATTTCTAAAAATGTGTGTGAAAAACGATCAAATGGCAATATCGTAAACAAATACTTGAAGTCGTTTTTTTGCAGCCGTGCTTAATTTAAGTTTAAAAAATAATAATTGGTAGATACGATTAAGTAAATAACCTTGATGCTTCAGTTAATTAACATTCTGTATAAACACGTGGCTCCAAATAAAAAGAAATTAAGCTGCAAAACAATGTTGAGAATAGGCGGGTTTAAATCAGCAGGAATTTTGAATAAGTCGAAGGATGTACAAACGAGTTCGCTGGCGGTGTTCCAGTTAATAAAATGTTCCTTTGAACAGCGAAATACATCTTAGCTCCACCACACATCTTTGCATATAATTAGCAAAAAAAACTTCATTTTGTTCATATTGTACTAGATAACCCATTCAAACTGTAGATGTATTTCGCTGTTCAAAGCTGTTAACTAGAACACCGCCAGTGAACTCATTTATACCTCACTGAGTTGTATATATATAGGCATTGTTATAGACCTGCTTTCCTAGTGATTTAAAAATAGCATAATTTATAGGTTTATTGATTATGAACCAACATATTTCCTCGTATTGGTCCGAGCTTTTTTGCAGAATAGATCATCTGCCTTCCTTTCAGGCAGCTCGTAAAAAGCGAGCATAGGCATACCGTCACTAACACTATAACATCTTGACTAGGTGGTAGAGTTTCGCAGCAATTCTCCCGAATTGGTACCACCGCCTTACCTATTTCTGCCGCCGCAACATCAGTGCTTGGCATTGACGTGTTCGGAGGATAAGGTAGCCGGTAAACGTACTTTTGCTCGAGGCCTAACATCCCGACCTCAGGCTGGCAACACTCCATTATCACCTTTGATGTCTCTAGGCCGCGTGAATTTCTTACCATCAGGAAATCCGTCTGCTTGTTTGCCTTCCAATTTTATAGAAAAAATTTGAAATAATACAGAATTTCAGAAAATGTTTCCCATGCTGGTCCAGAACTCTTGTGTACAACGAACCGTCTGCATTCCTGCCTGACAGATCGTAAAGGCGACCAAAGGTTAAGGTCATTGTCAAAAAGACCACTTGAGTAAGAGTCATATGCTGCAACCCGTCCGGGTAGGGATATACCACCATCTTACCTATATCTGTTGCCATATCGATAGTGACATGTTCCGGTACCGATGCACCTACAACAGCTATGGTGTATATAGATGTATGTACTTGTTCGGTATCATCTTATAAATAAAATTCTCGTGTCACAAAGTTCGTTCCTGCACTCCTCCGAAACGGCTTAACCGATTCTAATGAAATTTTGTGAGCATATTGAGTAGGCCTGAGAATCGGCCAACCTCAGTGATAAGGGTGACTCACACCCTGTTTTTTTAATAAAATCACATTAAAAAATATAGCAGAACAACGTCTGCCGGGTCAGCTAGTATCATATAAAAAAATTATAAGTCTGTACCGGAACTGTTTGTACATGTGCTCACGGACTGCGTTATACCGGGTCAGGGCACTGGTATGTTAAATTTCTGTTTATCTTCAAGTCCATACCCCCGAAGAGGTAGTCAGAGACATAACCAGAGCACCCACGACTAACCGAAGACGCTAAATCTCACAATGTGATCCACGTTCCACATTGGACACATATCCCGCGCAACGTTGTTTTTATTAGAAGATTGAAAATACACATTTTCAATTTTTTTAGATCGAACCCGGGACCTCAAGGAGTCAAGTCCGACACCAGACCACTAGACCACTGGGGCAACAAACTACACGTCTCATCAATAAACACGGAGTAAAATACTCCAAGTTTCAACCTCGTATTATAGTTCCAATTACAATATGATACAGAGCATAATATCAACTTAGGTTTACTCCTACCTTATAGTCCATGTTTATTAATATGACGGTAGGTGTAAAACTATAGGTACTAAACTTAGTTGTCACTACCAATGCCATCAGTTCGGTAGAAGGGCCCGCATGATAGAACCCATCCCTACACAATGTAGGTCGTTACTCTCTTATTTGTAGCTTGTAGTAATCTGTTCGTGCCTGGGTGGGCTACGGGATAATGTATAACCATAGAGTGCACGCATCTGGTCTTTAGTCAGTAGTCACATATTTTATGACAAGTATTGTTGGATTTAGAAGATCATGAATTTCAAATCTAAAGACAGGAATAAGTAAAATAAATATTTTCAAATAAAAGAGACACTAGTCATAAGATTGCAAGTGTTTTAGATAATAAAAAGTAGTTCGGTACCAAAATTAAGTATAATGTATTCAGAGTATAAGGTAGCCGGAAACTTACTTTTGCTCTAGGCCTAACATCCTAGCCTCGCGTTGGCAATGCACCATTACCACCTTAAGTGTCTCTAGGCGGCGCGAATTTCTGACCATCAGGATATCCGTCTGCTTGTTTGCCTTCCATAATTAAAAAATACACCTTGTACGTAAGTGTAACAAATTGAATCTAGCCAAAAAGTAAGCAAATTATATGCTTGTGTTATGGGTGTTAGTCAACGATACTAATACATAGAAATACCTAATTGTATTCCACAATAAATTTAATAACCACTCAGTCCCGGAAATGAGACATCTAAGAAGAATGAAAGAAAAGTTGAGAGGTGTCAAGGGACACCCGGATGGAACGAAGTTCTCTCTTTCTCTCTCAATCTCTATCAATCTCTAGGAATCTCTATCGCAATCTCTCTTATAGAGAGAGACAGACAGAGAAACATGAAAAAAATTAAAATAAAAAAATATCAAAAAAAATAAAAAAAACAAACATGCGCAATTCGCAAAGCGTACAATAGCTTACTATAGCAAAAAGTGTCGTGACAACTTTTCGTAAGAATTTTTTCCGTCTAGCCTCCTTTCACAACGCGCAATAAAGAACTTCCGTTCCAAAAATATATTTATTTGTGGAAAATGCGTGTTGAAGTTGTTACAATATTATTGTTAAATGTTCATTACACCCATCATATTACATGTATTATCAAGTGTTGGTCCGGGTTCCTTTGCAGAATAGTCCATCTGCCTTCCTGCCAGGCAGCTCGTAAAAGGTGAACATAGGCTTACCACCGCTAACACCATGACATCTGACTAGGTCTAGACTGACTAGAGTTTCGCTGTGACCCGCCCGGATTGGTACCATCGCCTTACCTATTCCTGTTGCCATAACGTCAGTGCTTGCTGTTGACGTATTCGTATTCAGAGGATAAGGTAGCCGGAAACTTACTTTTGCTCTAGGCCTAACATCTTAGCCTCGCGTTGTCAACGCACCATTACCATCTTAAGTGTCTCTAGGCGGTGCGAATTTCTTACCCTCAAGAAATCCGTCTGCTTGTTTGCCTTTCAATAACATAAAAAAATGCCTGCTACCGTTGGAAATCGAACCCGATCCTCGTGGTTGGTCGGTAGAGTTAATACGCTAGCCCTTTGACCAACGAGGCGGTTCTAAATACAACCAATTATATAAACTAGTGGTCGCCCATTGGTCAAAATTCGACCATAATAAATTTTACTATCTTGTTGATAAGAACGCCATATTCATTTCTCAAAACCAACTAGGTACTTTGTTTCCAAACTTTTTAGTGCGCAATCTATGATATTATCATCAATTTATTTGTGTGTGTCAAATGTATGCATGCATGCATAATAAATGCATGGTAGTGTGGGTAATGTTTTATGTTTTATTTATTGAGTTAATGTACTTTATAAGCATTGTTATTGAAAAATATTATCGTTCTGCACTTCTCCTACACATAAACTATACGTCTGCTAAATTTCATAATCCTCCGTTCGCGCAATTTTCGTAAAAAGGGGTCCAAAGCTTTGGCGTCACGTATGTATATAGATATCCTATAAGCATTAAATACTAAAAATAGACGTTAATCCTTACGATTAGATCTTATTAACTACTTTATGTTCGAAACGTATGTAAATTTTAAACGCATGTGTAGTATTTTACGCTTACATTTTTTTTAGAATGGCTAATAAATTGCTAACCGCGAGGTTTTTACTACTTCACCGGACTATGTTTAACATTACATCTCTCTGAGACTCACGTTTATTTTTGAAATTTGTCTCATTTTTTAAAACCTACCTAAAAAGAAAGACACAAATGCTCCCAAAAGTGTCACAAAACATTACAGTAATTTAAGCGCATTAATACTATCAAATATTGACCTCGAGTTCAATGAGTAAATCATCTAGGTAAACTAAAATTATTTTACTTGTTTTGCCTGGGATTTCATTATCAGATCCAGACTTGGCGGTAACGGAACCACCTCGTTTAAACATTATTTTTAAAAATGGTTTACAAATGATGTAGAAACGATTAACACGGAAAACGGGGAATTTGTTTCGCCGTTTCTTCTCCCGACGGGCTAGGTTTGGAAACTGTGGTAGTGTACGGTAGATAGGACTAAAAATTAATCTACCTTTAAATTAATTTATAACAAATTATGAAACTTATGTTCATAAATAAATAAAATGTTTATTAAAATATAAATAAGGGCTTTAAATGTACATTTTGATAGAAATATGTAACTTCTTAAAATTAACTAAATATTTGCACACCACTATGTGGTAGAATATGTTGTATTCTTAAATATCTTTATAACAACTTTTTAACACACATATTCCGCAAATAAATAATTTTCATTTCATTTCAACAAATATAAAAAATATATGAGTCGAACATGTAACCTCTTTCTTACGAAGTCGACTATAGTAGAAATCTGTTTCGTAGGATATGTATGTGTACTCTATAATATAACACTCTAAGGGCCTGCCGTGTCTTTGATGCATGAAAGGGCGTGCTTTATGGTCCCGCCATAAACTTTATGTCGCGTTTGGAGCCAATTCATCTGAAAGGATTACTGTTAGACTGAATCTTCCGCCCGCATGCTGTTGAGTTAGACCAGCTGCGGAAGGCGAGCTGTGCGGTCTCTATATATTAAATAAATAAATAATAGATAAATAAATATCCCTGGACAAATCACACAAATTGAATCTAACCCCAAAGTAAGCAAATCATATGCTTGTGTTATGGGTGTTAGTCAACGATACTAGTACATAGAAATACTTAAATAGATACCAGAATACATTTAATAAACACCCAGACCCGGAAATGCACTCATCTTATTTTTTTTATCACACAAATGCCTGCCCCCGTCGGGAATCGAACCCGAGCCTCGCGGTTGGTCGATGTAGTTAGGCGAGTACGCTAGCCACTCGACCAACGAGGCGGTCGAATTCCGTCGTAAGACGCTATAATATTATACATTTGATAGGATATATTTGGCAACAAATCCGATGATCCTGTCCCATAAGTCATCCCATAATAGCAGATATTGGAAACCGACGTGAGCAGAAACGGTGGGGCCATAAATGATGACTCCAAGATCATTAACGGCCAATGTTAATAAAGTATCTCTAAAGATGGATTTCAAGCAATCTAGATAGCTGCGTATACGCCCGCCTATCCTATACCTAATTACCATATTTATCCTGTCCACAGATATGTTATTGGCAAGCGATGACATAAAATGGATCAAAATATCTTTCTTGGACAGCGAGTTTAGGATGAGGATTGATTATTAATATTGGCCGTTAGTCTGGCTGCTCATGGATCTCGGACTTAACTTTTTACGTATCTTCTAATATGATGACTCAAGTTAAACGATTGGCTTGAAGAAAGCAATAAATTCCTGTGATTATTGTAGACTATTACTATTAGTACGAACATAAAGTGGTAAAGACCAACATACCCAAATTAGTCGTATATTCCAGTTACACACATTTAAATTAATAGAAGAAAACCCATAAAACACAAACTGCTTTGTCTAGTGCAGCCTTTCCCAAAGTGGGCGATAACGCCCCCTTGTGGGCGCTGGAAGCCTAGAGGGGGGCGGTATAAATCTTGAAAAAAATGTTTTTTTTTTAAACTAGGC